>JACVVK020000083.1:872500-1057500 GCA_018292915.2 Batillaria attramentaria
GGCTGGCGTGGCGAGAAAAAATAGGACTCTATCCACTGGCGGGGGGATGACGTCCCTGGGCAGTGCCCCTGGCGAGCGGATTTCACTGGCTGGGAGTGCATTTTACCGCTGGTAGGCGTGTAAAACGGTCACGTGTGACAGAATTTTTACCGAACATAGAGATTTTGAATTGTTGGCGTACCAGCTGTGTACTTCACGCGCTGGCATCAGGTGATTATAACATATCAACGCGGGCAGCCGAGTCTGTAACTACGGGACAAACAAAGCCTTTCATTGTCAGGTTGCAACAGCAAGTTGTAAGGAGATCCGGCGGGTCAAAAACGCGTATTTCCTTTCTTTTATCCCCAGTGTCTGTTTGACAGTAACTTGGTCTTATCAGATGCTACAATCCGCCATGTGATATATGGAGTACGGTTGTCGGAGTCGTTGGCGTGTATAGACAGTATCATGTCGCTTTACCTGAGCTGGTCGGGTTTATTAGAAACGGAAATTCCGGGTCTGAGCTCTGCGCTTACTTGATGTTTGTAAACGCGCTTGTTGCAGTCAGGGGAACAGGGGTGGCCGAAAGGTAGAGCGTTGGACTTCTTAATGCTCGGGTCGTGAGATCGAATCCCGGCTGAGGCCAAATATTTGTGCTGGATTTTTCATCGTTGCCCCGTCTTTGATATCACCCGTGTGTGGTGGAAAAGGACGTTAAACCCCTCCCCACCCCCCCCCACCCCCAACACACACACACACACCCACTCAAACACCCACCCGCTTGTTGCAATCAACAGAAGAGAGGAGCGAGTGGCGCTGAAGAGGCAGTGTGATCTGTTTTTGCGGCGCTAAATACATGTACCTGTCTGAGATCAAAAGGATTTGGCATAGTGGTTTCGGTGTCCGCGTCCTGCGGATCCAGTGTCACAGGGTTTAAAGCCCCTGGTGTGTGGGCATATGGTTGGGGATTTGGGCTGGGCGTCTGTCTCACCTTTCGCGCACACGCACCTGCATAGATATCAAGTGTGTACGTTCCATTCCATCCCGGAGAAGCCACTGCAGACAAACCTATATCTTGGGCTTAAAAAAAAAGGGTTTGCGTAAAATTCTGGCAAGGCAACAGCCACTGATAGACATACCAATTTTCACCGCCACATTATCTTTGCAAATGATTATAACATATCCCACCCAGTATGTATAGATTTTATTTGTTGAGATTTTCATAACTGTGCTTGCTCCTCAGCTGTGTCATGTCCGCTATGCCCTTGCCATCTTTTAGTTTAGATTTCTTAGTTTAGTAGCATAGTATTAGACTTGGACATCACACATTACTTTAGGATCTGTGTTTAATATGTATGGATTTATATGTCTAGATAAATTAATGTAGGGGTGCGTGTGTGTGTGTGTGTGTGTGTGTGTGTGTGTGTGTGTGTGTGTGTGTGTGTGTGTGTGTGTGTGTGTGTGTGTGTGTGTGTGTGTGTGTGTGTGCGCGCGTGCGTGCGAGCCAGAAGAAAATTTTCTGCCATCGCCAGACAATAAAGTTATATTGAATTGAATTGAATTATATGGGACGGGCTCCCACCTAAGGAGGGCAAATGGTGATTTGAGGCATATCTGGCCAAATATCATATTTGTCATCACTGTAAAGTGCAAAAAAAAAAAAAAAAAAAAGCCTTCGTTTGTTATTTAAAAAAAAAAAATGTAGCTTGGTTTAGGCCTGGCTCAGTTTAGAGATTATTTCCTGCATGAGTTGTCCCCCGTGCAAACACAGACCCGCAGCAAGCATAGATTTTTCGTGGAAGCTTTGTGCTCTGCCACGAAAAATGCCTGCTTGTTGCGGCAAAGGAGACAACTCGTGCAGGCAATAATCTCTAAACAGGCTGAAAATGTACTGTGCTGGTGAATGCGACAGTTTTCACCGCTTCTGTGCGCACTGTGAAATAACACTGGGACCTCAAAGTTGTTCGCAACTGTCCACTTTCCTAGTCAGCGAGTATTTTTGTTTTTTCCTTCTTAGTGTATCACTTAGCTCGGCTCGGTTTCGGTTAGCTCGACTTGGACGTCGTCGCAGGGGCGTAGAGATGCGACGGACCCGGAACAGGGTTGATGAGCTGTTCGTTGGATGCTGGCGTCATCTCTCCCATCTCCTTAACGATAACATGAAGTCACGCGTTGAGGCTTGTTTGTGTTTCATCGTAGATTAACTACGCATTCGCTTTTGTTTACCGTGGAACAGTGACGGCCAAGATATCTCAGACGCATGTTTATCGGCTGAACATGGGCGGGTTGTGGGATGCCTCCGTGATAATACCTCCCGAGATATCACGACCGTGCGGCCCTCTGTTTTCCACGCACTCCGACATTCCGATCATCACAGAGGCTAATCAATATGGCGGACTGTTTCCTTTTTTATTTTTATTTTATTTTATATTTTATTTATTTTTTTATTTTTTTATTTTTATTTTTTGCTGCCGCAACTCTTTTTGCCAGCTCCACTGGTGTTCCTCCCAGGTCATGGGTGGAATCCACGGAGGGCTCGAAAGCCGGGGCAATTTTTATTATGCTTGAGGATGGAGATGAGGATGATGGTAAGATGATGCCATGGAGGTCCGTGTGGTGTGGGACTGCGGGACAGGGCCGCATTCCACGCTTCCTGACATGAACATCCCGGCGTTCACCAGGCCCGGGAACTGCGGCACCTGCGGTATGGCGGATTGTTTCTTGTTGTTACGTTCATTCAAACGTTGCTTGAGGGCTCAGGTAAATCCATGTTTTGGAACGCTGCGCCTACATGAAAGAAAGGTGTCGCGTATGAGCCGTGAAATGGCTTAACTCTCTCTATTCTGAGAGTTTTTCGCAGTAATATCCCTTGACTGGTAGAAACCCGTTTTGCTACCGCGGTATTTAGTTCCGCGCTGTATGTCATGACTGAGAATAAAAATAGAAAGTTTGGGATCCCATTAAAAAGGACCTCTGCAGCTAAGCGTTGTGTACATGTGGGCCCAAAATAGTGACCTTAGCACTGAGAGAGTTAAAACAATAGGTCCTGTAACAACGGCTGCATGCTCATATAAGTTATTTCGAACACACGGCTTTACACGGGAGTAGGGGAGCCGGGATAACTGAACGGTAGAGCGTTGAACTTTCAGTGCTCGGGTGGTAAGTTCGAATGCTGCCTGGGGCCAAATATTTGTGCTGGCCTTTTTCTCGTAACCCTGTCTTTGATATCACCCATACGTGGTGGAGACTGAGGGACGTTAAACTCCCAAACACCCACCCACCCACCCACGCTGTAGCAGTCGTTGTCAAAACTGTTGATTCGTAGTAACACCGGGAACACTATCCGCCGTCTTGACTGCCCCTCGCGGGGTAATACATCGTAAGCTATCAGGAACGCTCCGCCTAACTGTTTCCCACCCATTCCGATCATACAGGAGATAGTTCTCCCTGCACGCCTGATCGCGAACTCAGTCATTGTAGCGTTTTTGTGAATGGGAAGGCGTCCAAGGCAAACGTTTTCTTTTGTTTTGGCAATACCGCGTTCGTCTCCCTGTAGTCTGTCGGTGTGCTTCCGCACCTGTGACTAGTGACTAGTGAGAGGTTATATTGCTGCTGCAAGGAAAAAGTCTGTATAACGCTCTTCCGGCTGACATCGTGGGCTTACAGCCAGTGGCAATCAATTGCATTCGTATTTCCAAAGAGTCATATCAGTTGTACTTCAGTGTTCGGGTTGACTGGTTAGTTTGGGTTTAACGTCCCACGCCACAAGATGTCCCTGGAGACGGCCGTAATGGGAAAGGCGGGGGGGGGGGGGGGGTGCGCTCACACCGATTCGCACTAAATGCAGCCCCTGTAGTGTAGTGGTGAGCATTTCGGGCTATGGACCGTGAGACCCGGGTTCGAATCCCAGCCGAGGCAAGCGGGATTCTTCTTACCTAGGTCGGCTTCTACCAGAGCGGGTGTGCTATGGGCCCAGTGGGAAAGCTATTGTCACACAGCCGAGAATCACCCACTTCAAACGGTACGATTTTTTTTTTTTTGGGGGGGGGGGGGGGGTCGGTGCTTCCCTTGTTATAACACATCTCATGGTGTTGGTGATTACAGGTCCAGCACTGCAGGTGCCATAGTTCCCGGGCCTGGCTGACGCTGGGATATTTATGACAGGAAGCGCGGAATGCGACCCTGTCACGCAGTCTCAAGCCACGTGGACCTCCATAGGCCATAGCATCATCATACCATCATTCTCATCCTCATCATCGTGCATAATAAAAGCGGTTGCCTCAGTATCCCAGCCTTTCGTGGATTGCACCCATGACCTGGGAGGAATCACCACTAGGGCTTGCAAAAGAGCTGGAGCCCAAAAAAAAAAAAAAAAAAAAAGGCGGGAGCAGAGGACCAACCCACTAGACCACGCCCGCAGCCCCAGTGTTAGGGTCACCCTCTGAGTTGAGTATCATCCACATTTAGTTGTACGTAATGCCCTTCAGTGTTCTGATATCTGGCTCTGAGATAATTTCAGCCACGACAGGAAATTGCTGGAATGACTGAGCTATCGTTGTTTTCACTCACTAGAATTTAACGCTAGAAGAATTATCTTGTGCGCGTAATGGAATGAATTTTCTATCATACACCGCGCTCGTCTTATCAAGAACGGCATGCATAGACGTCAAGTGCTCGGAGTATTAAAGGATTCTTTATCTTTTAGGAAAGTAATTTGATCAGTAGGAGCTATTTTCTGACTCCGACAACGCCGGGGTGATTGACGAAACAGATATAAAATCTGTAATTTGGAGGCATGTCTTGAGGAAACGCGGTACATAAAAGTCCTCGCAATTCAAAAAGCTGCGCCACGTCAGTTACACGATTTCTGCTTCACGCGTTGAAACACTTTACGGTGCGTGTCCTTCGAAAAATTAGTGGGGATAGTAAAAGGCATTAAGCAGGGCGTGTGTGAACCAAACCAACATGTACTGGGAGCAGTCTCGGAGACGACACGAGCGTTGGACTTTCAAGGCTTGGGTCGTGAGTTCGAATCCCGGCTGGGGCCAAATACTTGCGCTGGCCTTTTCCTCGTTGCCCCGCCTTTGCTATCACCCATACGCGGTGGAAAAGGACGTTAAACTCCCAAACACCAAGCCACCCGGCCACCCCTGGAAACAACACTGGGGAGATTACTGAGAGCGTGGAGCGCATAATTATGAGCTTTTCCAATCGCGGAGATACCATCTAACTGAACTGAACTGAACTCAACTGAACTGAACTGAACTTGGCGGTAATCGATTAGACTGATACCATTCGGCCAAGACATCATTACTACTCTACCCGGGGAGACACACAAGTCTCCGAGTCATTTCCTGCATTTCGACGGTATCCTGTATGAATATCTTGTCAGTTTACTAACTCTGTACACCCCATCCAGAGAGGTCAGATCTTCACCTGACTCACGACCTGTCCTTCGGTGTTTCAAGTTTTAGAACAAAGACTATGTTGCTTTCGCGCCGGCCAACCACCCACCGTTTCGAA
This sequence comes from Batillaria attramentaria, assembly GCA_018292915.2. Classification (NCBI taxonomy): domain Eukaryota; kingdom Metazoa; phylum Mollusca; class Gastropoda; family Batillariidae; genus Batillaria; species Batillaria attramentaria. The sequence continues at coordinate 878,003 of JACVVK020000083.1, forward strand.
CACCCTTCCAAAAACCGTAAGGCATAATGATATAGATTCGGCGCCCACCTTTAAAACTGCAGTCAAAAGTCAAAACACACTTGTTCTCCGGCAGATCAGCAGCAGTAATGAGGGATTGACAGAACTCTCTCTCTTTCTCTCTCTCTCTCTCTCTCTCTCTCTGTGTGTGTGTGTGTGTGTGTGTGTGTGTGTGTGTGTGTGTGTGTGTGTGCCACAATTGCTATGTCTTTGCGTTGTTCTCTCTGGCATTACTGTATCTTCATGCCATAAATTATTTTTTTATCTTTCTTAAACCTTATAAGCGCTTAGAGCTCGCTGAGTATAAGCCGGCGCTACTATGATATAAATGATATCCAGTCAGTAGTAGCAGAAGTAGTAGTACGTAGTAGTAGTAGTAGTAGCAGTAGTAGCAATAATAATAAACGCGGTACGTCTGCACTCATAAATACCTCCGTAGCAACCCTAAACTAGTGCATGCACTAACTTTCTCCGTTTCCGATCGTACGTAGACTATGTCAGTGGACGTTTGAAAGGCTTTACAGTGCACTTGAGGCGGCTGGTAGGAGCCCCCGCCTGCTGTGACCTAGTACCTATCTCACACAGAGTCCTGCAGGCCCTCAACGAGATAGGCCGACTACGTGAAGTAGGTGGGGATGGGTTATTGTATGTTGAGGTGAAGGGCAGGAGGAGGCGGGAGGGGGAGGGGGATGAGTGGGGTGCGGGGGTGGGGTGTGGGGGGGGGGAGGCTTGTTCACCTGTCCAGACCAGGTGATGGTGCGGTGGTTTGGTGGTGGTTATCTGAGGACCGGCTGTCGTGATCCTTAATCAGGTGTACGTTGGCGAAATGTTACGGGTAGATGCTGGAAACTTCGTGTAAGTCATTCACTCGAGATTAGAGAGGCAACGATGACCGGACACGGCGTGGGTGGGGTGTAGGAGTGTAGGTGGTGGTGTTGTGTGTGTGTGTGGAGGGTTGGGGGGGGGGAGCAGAGATAATTAGTATGCAAGTGACAAGAAAAACTAAAAAAGAACGTGACGGGTGGGTTGGTAGGTGTTTAGAAGTTTTACGTCCTTTTTCTACCACATATGAGTGATATCAAAGACTTGGCAACGAGAAAAAGGCCAGCACAAATATTTGGCGCCAGCCGGGTTTCGAACTCACGACCCGAGCACAGGAAATCCAACGCCGTGCTAAACCATTTGGCTGTCCCGCCTCCCCAAATGAACGTAAGGGATGGTTGCTGGGTGCACTAGTGTAAGCATTTATTTATTTATACAAACAAACAAACGATCAAACAAACAAACAAATAGCAAAAAAGCCTTCTATCAGGGAGCGATACGGTAAAGCTTCTAGATCCTCAATTGAAATGTATTTCACTTGATCATGATGCGTTAACTCGCTTCGCTGCTGCCAGTAGTGGTTGATGGCGTCTACTTCGGGGTGGGGGTGGTGGTGGAGTCTAATTGGGGGTGGCGGTGGTGGTGGTGTGGACTGATGGGGTAGCGGGGAGGGAGGGACGAAGGAGGGGGGGGGGGTAGATTAGGATGTAGGTGACAAGATAACTAAAAAAAAGACCGTAAGGCCTGACTGCTGGTTGCACTAGTGTCAGCATTTATTTCTTTTTAAAAAAAAGTAGATAGTAATAAGGTCAAGCTTCTAGGTCCTCAGCTGAAATGCATTCCACTGAACATGATCCCCCCCCCCCCCTCAAGAAAGTACTTCCTTCTCCAGTGTCAACGAGTGGGTGGTGGCGTCTCAGACATTGTGAATCCCCCTATCCGAGCTGTACATGTCCTCTTGACTCAAGCAATGGTTCCACTCACTGTTGACAAATGGCGTTGGTTTGCTAGTGAATGGAAAGGGTAGATAAGTGGCAGATAAATGGCTTTGTTCCTGCTAACACTGATGGGGTTTGTGGACGAGAAGCGATCGGGTCGCGGCTTCTGTCACGCGGGGTTGTTTGCACGAATTGTACTACTGTTGATCGAGAAACAGCGTGACGGCCGGGTCGGAAAGAATGAGTGGGAAGATTTCGGAAGGTTAAAGGCGCAGTTTTTCTAAGATTACACCCATTTACCTTGTCAATGTCACTGTTTTCGTTGATGTTTGTCTGTGGTCGTGTGTCAGTAAAAAATGCCAAAAAAGAAATAAAGAAAAAACAAATTGTGATACACACACACACACACACACACACACACACACACACACATGCACGCACATTAAGAGAAAACACCCAGGGCGTCACACGCACGCACGCACGCACGCACGCACGCACGCACGCACGCACGCACGCACGCACGCACGCACACACACACACACACTAAGAGATAACACCCAGGGTGTCTAGGAGACTTTGTTCTGGAACAGCTGAGCTTGTGACTGCGCCTGTACGCTCGAAATTGTCTATTGTAAAGATTTGTGGAGCTCTAAATGCAACACAAGGACGTTTGATAGCCTCGCGAACGCCAGGACAACTGACTGTCAGCTGTCCATGAAGAACGTCGGCTCCTAGGCCGCTGCTCGAACACCGAGTGTGCCACCAGGTCGAGTATGGCCGCAACACTGTCAGTCACCGGCTACTGTTCTTTTAACTCCAGTCACTGAGTGTGCCACCAGGTCGAGTATGGCCGCAACACTGTCAGTCACCGGCTACTGTTCTTTTAACTCCAGTCACTGAGTGTGCCACCAGGTCGAGTATGGCCGCAACACTGTCAGTCACCGGCTACTGTTCTTTTAACTCCAGTCACTGAGTGTGCCACCAGGTCGAGTATGGCCGCAACACTGTCAGTCACCGGCTACTGTTCTTTTAACTCCAGTCACTGAGTGTGCCACCAGGTCGAGTATGGCCGCAACACTGTCAGTCACCGGCTACCGTTCTTTTAACTCCAGTCACTGAGCTCAACGCACGCCTGTCCGGCTGTGGCTCTATTTGTGCATGTGTCTAAGTGAAACCACACACCAGCAAAACAGCTCAGAACGACCTGAGCCTGAAAATCTCAGAAATTGGGCGTTTACAGGTTATTGTTAAAAAAACAAAGAGTTCATTTCCATTACTGGCGTGAATGTGCACATGTTTTTCAAAGCTCGTGCGCACTGTGAATTTTTATTCTATAAATGTGGCCGAGTGGTCCTCACCACACTGCGCGTGCATGCAGTAGTCCGGTTTCCCTTGCGAATGTCAATTAGTTTCAAACGTTCGCGCGCACCCATGCGGCCACCCACCCACACCCGCTTTTCCTACCTTTTAGAGAGATCACTAATGCAACCCGGGCATTCCCTGTACCGCTGATCGAGACTGAAACTTTAACCATTAATTCATTATTCATTATTGTTCTTATTGTCCTAAACTATCCAACGATTCGTTCCAGTTCGTAATCTTGTCAGTTCGGCAAAATGAATTCGAATACAAGGGGTTTGCCAGAAGATGACTTCGAATTCGTATTTGAACGATTGAACATGACACTGAGTCTTCAAGTTTAAACGCCTCCGTCTTCGCTTGAACTTGGGTGAAGGGGCGAGGAGAGGTGAAAACACTGTGGTTCACTAGGGGTCGAGGGTCAGACGAGTATTAGACTGTAGTATTTGTACTGGGAGGGGTGTGTGGAGGGCGGTAGCCGTCTTTTGTGTTGTCTGAGGAAACTTGATTCAGGTGTGTGTGTGTCAGTGTGGAGGGAAGGGGGGGGGGGGCTGACTGACCGGGCTGGGTCTGAAACTGACTCAGTGCATGCCAAATGATGAACAATGGATCGTTGAAAGATGGGAAAATACCGCCAGACGGAGGTGCCTACATGCAGATAGACAGTGCGGGAACACACAGACGCGCGCACTGACGCACGCAGGCACACTGACACACACACACACACACACACACACACACACACACACACACACACACACACACACACACACACACACACACACACACACACAGGCACCAGCTTGATATGTCCGGACAGACGCACAGACTGACACGCACGGACAAACACAGACACACACAGACACACCAGCCTGAGGTGTCCACCCCCCCCCCTCTCCACACACACACACACACACACACGAACAAACAGACAGAGAGAGAGAGAGAGAGGGTGAGGGCACCACTGAAAACAATAATGCCCCTCCCGACAGTGCACTCTACAGAGCTCTTCTTCATAGTTCTCTACCAGACTGGCCGGGGTACACTGATGTATCGCATGAATAATACAGACTAAACATACTGCCAGGCTTGACCTGTCCGACTGACACTGAAGATGTCAAATTAATTCTGACCACCAGTCGGTGAACCTGTGTTTGGGCCCCGGTCCCATCTCCTCCCAATCGTATCTGCTTGTGACAGTCGCCACCCCACAGCGAGCGCGACAAGCAAGCAAAGAAGGTCCCCATTCATTTTACAATGCCTATCACTAGGGTCTTCTCAGTATCCGACTGAACCGGGGTCAGTCCTGCTGTGACCGTTAGACCTCTCTGTCTCTCTCTCTCTCGCAGGTGTGTGTGAATGCGTTTGGACCCGCTGATGGACGATTTTCTCTATGGTTTAGTCTCCTGTAGTTTAGTGCATAATCTTCTGTTTTGATTTATCTTTTAAAACTTTTTTCTGTTTTAATATTACTATTTTTTTTAGTAGATAGTCTCTGTAGCATTAGCAACGGCAAGTTTGCAAACTGGCCAGTTTCTGTCAAAACTTTTACCGTTGATAAATCAAGTTTCATCATCATCATCATCATCATCATCATCATCATCATCATCATCTCTCTCTCTCTCTGTGTTGTACACCAGAGTACATGCTGTAGGGGCGAGTCAAGTCAGTCCAGTTTATTTTATTCCAAGCCTCTGGGGACATAGGAAAACAAAAATTAAACTAAATTAAAACATATTACAGACGCACGTACATACACACTGACTGCATCTGCGCTCATATTCAAACATACATACATACATACATACATACATACATACATACATACACAATTCCCACACAGCTCGCTTCGACTGTGACGTCACCACCATCTAGTCTCAGCCACAGTTTGGAAAATGGACAGAAAAGCGCCATTTATCTCCCGGTGTTCTTTTTATGTCTTTGGCAATACAGATGTTTATAAACTGCTTTGAAATCTGTTGACAACACGCTAAATATGTACAACTAAATCGACGATGATCAAACCAGGTTCAAGTTTCCCAGGAACTACTTTGCGGATATGATCAATTGTTGACGTAGTGCTTCGGCTCCTGTTCGGTTGATTCGCGTGTTTCGCGCGGAGGAGAGGCTCGCAGTGCACTGATGGGAGACGGATCGACCTACATGCGCGTAGTGATTATCAACTGTGGAAGAGATCAGATGAGCGGCGAAATGGGCGCGTGCAGTATGCGCAGATACCTTGGCCAAGAGGGCTGTAGGGCGACTGGGTCTACACTATATTGCACTATAGTTATTTGGTCCTTTCAGACAGGTGTGACGGTAAACCAGGTAGCTAAAGCCTTGGCCAGACACCAGTCCTTTTGCCTCATATGTGGTCGTTTCAGACAGGTTTGATGATATGAAGGGGGTCTAAAGCCTTGGCCAGACAACAGTTCTTTTTGCCCCATATGTGGTCGTTTTAGACAGGTTTAATGATATGCTGTGTGTCTAAATCCTTGGCCAGACACCAGTCCTTTTGCCCCATATGTGGTCGTTTAGACAGGTTTAATGATAAAGGGAGTCTAAAGCTTTGGCCAGACACCAGTCCTTTTGCCCCAGATGTGGTCGTTTTAGACAGGTTTAATGATATGAAGGGGTTAGTTAGTTAGTTATTTAGGGCTTAACGCCGCGCAAGCAACAGAGGCTAATTCGCGGCAAAGAGCGGTCCCTTCCTGCCAGGTCATTAAAAATAAAAGGGCATACAATAAAACAGGATGTAAATATATACTAAAAATCTACTGGGTTTAAATGAGAAGTTCTTACAAGACTTAAAGTATTTAACGGACGGAGGTCAATGAAAGACAATGAATTTCCAATTAAATTTTATAAAACAGGTTGGCCTCCTTTAAGAAACTGAAGATGCTGTCAGGGGGGACATCCCTGAACAGCACCCTCAGCGAGTCCGCACAATAATGTTTCTCCCTGATCTTGGCAAGGTCCACGCAGGAGATCAGGAAATGATGGACAGAAAAAGATTCATGACAAGGAACACACCATGGGGGGTCTTCCCCTTTCAAAAGATGTGAATGCGTGATGTGAGTGTGTCCGATGTGAAGGCGACTAAGAATGGTCTCCTCGCGTCGACTAGGTCGGCAGCGAGGGAGACTATCACAGATGCTTGGTAAAATCTTGAAGAGTTTGTTCTCAGGGAGGGCAGCCCATTGGGTCTGCCACTCCCTTCGGACAAACTCGGAAACTATGGGTTTAAAATCAGAACAGGCCATGTGCTCATCCTCCACAGGGCCATCGCGGGCAGCGTTCGCAGCCCGGTCAGCGCGCCTGTTTCCTCGGATGCCCACATGACCTGGGATCCAAATAAAAACAATGTCCTTGTTGTCGGCAATCAAGGATGCATGCAGTTCATAGATCAACACCAGAAGCGGGTGATCCAATCTTCTGCCATGCAGGACTAAAGCCTTGGCCAGACACCAGTCCTTTTGCCCCATAATTTATGTGGTCGTTTTAGACAGGTTAAATGATATGATGTGTGCCTGAAGCCTTGGCCAGAAACCAGTCCTATTGCCCTGTGTCATGTGTGGTCATTTTAGACAGGTGTAACGATAAGATAGGTGTCTGAAGCTTTGGCCAGAGACCAGCTCTACTGTCCTCTCTGCGACAGACTGGTAAGAGCCGTCTCCTTTCTTTCAAGTCTCCAGCTGACCTTTATTCAACGATAAGGCAAGAGAGTAATTCTCTCACGTATGCTTCGTCTTTACAGCGGCGTGACCGAGACGGTCAGACCCCTTTGGGAGACTTTACTGATTACCCAGCGTGTTAACAACAAACTCCCCCTCTAACCTCTATACACTGCCCCTGCCGCTACGCTGGGCTGGGACAAACCAGGATCTGGGATTTAATTTGCTTGGAGGTCGCCGGAGTGGTACGAAAAGCTAACCACGGTCGCTAACTGTGGGACAGGAATACGCTATGACTGGACCTGGGTAACGTATGATTTGTTGATCCGGCTTTTGTCTAAGTTCTGGTTGTTTTCGGCTTTACTCGTGACAGAATTCTTGGGTCTGATGCACGAAAAGAGAATAGTCTGAGACTTAGCTCTAGTCTCAGGCTTATTACGACGGGACTATTAGCGCGATGATAGTTTAGTCCCTGAAATTGTCGTAAACTTGCCTTAGCCTCCTTTTATGCGTCTCGTACTAATACTGTTTAGTCTCAGCTTAGTCAAGCTAGTCTCAGTGGGACTAACGTCCATGCATCAGACCCCTGGGGTATGCCCAATGTTTTATAGACGAAATCCTGCCTTTTGCACAAGGATTTGTTGTGAAAGTCCTTCGTAGCAGACAGGAGGGCAAAGTGTGTCAGCGTGTCACATTTACTCACGTACTGGGCAAACTAAGAATGCTGTAACAAGCGCTGTACGCTCAGAATACTGTACAAAGTACCAGCTGGTTCTAAACATGCCTATAGGACAATAGACAAGACAATTTCATTGGCAAATGTTCGACTAAACAGCGTGTATCAGGGTACAAACAAGCAGCTTGACTGAAACGCTGCTTACGTCGATCAGTTCGTCGAGAGCTTGCAGCAGCAACGGATCTTAGTATACCCTGTAAGTTGTGCTACACGGAGGATTTCTCACACCTGTTCCTAACGAGATTTTCCGCTCAGCTGCTTGCTTGTTTGCTTAATTACTTCTGAAGTCAGTTTGCCAGAGATTTAACGGAACACTGCCCTGCATGTACAGGGTATAATATATTCTGTTTAGCTCCCTGCATAATGATTGACTTGTGCATGCCGTTGGGGAGGGGGGGGAGGGGGCACAGATATCTCCAGGTTCACTCCCCGAGGGTTTTACACAGGAGTAAAAATATCGTACGAAATGTCTACACCGGAGCACTTCTTACTAAATGCATGTCGTTAAGGATATATCCCACCCGTCTCAGCCAATACTTTATCACTGACAAATCGAGGAATTAATCTAGACTGTGAATGCACGAACAGCCTCTAGTCTTCTTTGACTCATCGATATGAAGACTAGCAAGCACGCACACGCACGCACACACACACACACACACACACACACACACACACACACACACACACACACACACACACACACACACACACACACACACACACACACACACACACACACGGGGGGGGGGGGAGAGAGAGAGAGAGAGAGGAACGCACAGACACAAACACAGACACACACAAACAGAGAGAGAGAGAGAGAGAGAGAGAGAGAGAGAGCGCACGCACACACACACACACACACACACACACACACACACACACACACACACACACACACACACACACACCAGATCCGCGCCTGTCTTACAAGTTTAAAAAAAAAGAAAAAGTATAAACACACAGGTAAGTCGTTGTGAACGTGAGCAGGTGACAACTGTCTGTAGTCTGGAGCTGCCTCTCGAAAATTAATTGCCTTGTTTTTCTTTTTCTCCTTCAAGGCAAGCGTATACTCGGTGCTAGACGCCAAACGAGTGTGCCATAATTTTGAGTCGATAAATGCCTACACTGTTGTCACGTGGACAGTTTGTGTGTAAGTGTGTGTGTGGTGGTGGGGATTGGAGCCAGGAGGAGGAGTGTGAGAAAGGAAACTGTTTTAGATAAAGAAGCGTTGTCTCTCCCTGTATAGCAGGCAGGCAGGCAGGCAGGCAGGCAGGCACACACACACACACACACACACACACACACACACACACACACACACACACACACACACACACACACACACACACTGCCTGTCTGTCTGTCTGTCACACACACACACACACACACACACACACACACACACACACACACACACACACACACACACACACACACACACACACACACACTGTCTGTCTCACTCACACACACACACACACACACACACACACACACACACACACACACACACACACACACACACACACACACACACCCCTACCCCACCCATGATCGATCCGTAGTTTTTTCACCACAGATTCCAAGGACGCATCATCAGCTCGCTCTCATTCCGGCCTCGCTCCCTCTCACCCCCCCCCCCCCCCCCCACACACACACACACTTTTTTTTTTTTTAAAAGGACCCGGGGTTGCTCAAGTGCGACAACAGAAACTACTGGTGCATGAAATATGTCTTCGCCAGGTGAAAAAGGCGATACACGACTGCTGCAGATGCTACTGACAGTGTCTCCGTGTATGGCATATGAAAAAAAAAGCCCCTAGGGGTTGATGCATAAAAAGAGACTAAACTAAACTGAGACATAGCTATTATCTCAGACTTATTTCCGTCGGGACTATGATAAGCCTGTAATACCGTTTACTCATAACTTGAACTTTCCTCAGTCTCCCTTCATGCGTCTCGTCCTAATCTTTTAGTCTCAGCATAGACTTTCGTCCTAGTCTGTCTCCAAGCCGCATGAAGTCCCTGGTGACTGTGCATAGCGGACTCCTTGTCCCTGGTTTTGGCGGGCTATTCGTCCCCTATCACGGACGCGGCTTACCTGCAAAATACCTGTACCTGCAGTGTGTACCTAGGACACTAGTCACTTACCCGACCAGTAGCTACTTCCCTACCCCAGTGCCCCCCCCCCCTCCCCCTCTTCTAGTGGTCTCGGCACCTACACTGACTACACTATAGGTTGTTAGTAGCGTCCTCCGTGACTGGCACCACGCTCTCCCCGTCCCTATGTCGTACCTCCCGTCCCGACCACTCGTGCTTTGCCTACATAGCTTACCTGTACATGTTAACCCACCTGGCCATTTAACTCGCCTTTTCTCTCACCTGGCGCCCGAGTCAGAAGTCGCGCGTTTCAGTGTCGCCGCCTGGTGCAGAGTGTCCGGGAGACAGGTTATGACTGGGGGATAGTGCTCGCTTCACTGACATGGATTCGCGGGCTTTTTTTGTGTGTGGATCGTGTGTTTCTGGAGAAGAGATTTCAGTGGTGATACGTGTTGTATGCTACGGTCTGTTGTTATTCTGTTTGGGTGTTACAGTGGATAATACCAATGTGTGAACAATCGTGTGTGTTGTTTAAACACTAAAAGGATTCTTACTTCGATGTTACGGTGTATAAAGCGTATGTAGCTGTGACAAATCCTGCGTGTTGTTAAAGCACGCAAAAGGGTTCCTGCCTGGATATTACAGTGGATACACCGTATGCAGCTACAGTACCGGAACGAAGCCAAGAAATCCACCTCAGCCGAGAGTAAACTGACTGTGCACTGTGCCGTACAGCAAAAAGCACGTGCTGGTTCGGCTTAGGTCCAAGACTGGCTATGGAAAATCCTGCGTGTTGTTAAGCATTCAAAGGATCCCTGCTTGCAGTTTACACTGAGTGACTAAACTGTATGTAGCTATGAAAAACTCCGTGTGTTGTAAAACACTCAAACGGGGATGTCTTAGTTTGTTTTGTGATAACGGACTTTGATGTTAGTCAGTGTTACCTAGTTGCATCGAAGGCCAGACGGGCAGTTTCTTTTGTTGTTCTTGTTGTTTTTTTCTGTGCGGCTCAGATCTAGAGGTTTTCCGGCTGGTACGCTCAGTTTTGCAAAGCGGATGTACTGTCAACATGAAAGACTGTTGAAGGACGTGGTGATTTAAGAAGACAAGGCGGAACTGTCAGTGTTGCTACTGGATGTCGGTAGAGAAAACTAATGATAATAATGATACAGGAGAATTACAGGGCGCTCATACATGTACACAGCAGGCTCTCAGCGCCGAACATAACGACAAAAATCAAAACAGGTAGAGTCGACGACACCGCACAGGCAGCATGAAGCAACCACATAAGAACAAATATTACACATCAAAAAACAAATGCAGAATACTCTTAGAAACCAGCTTACACACACACACACACACACACACACACACACACACACACACACACACACACACGCAACATGAAGGCAATGTACCAAACCGCAAGTACTGTGGGAAAAAAGAGTAGATATACTAATCATCGGGGTTTAAGTAGATGGGTTATAAGATCGGTTTACCGTGCGTTAAAGAAAGGTGAGCAGCTGCAGGTTGTGATGACAGTGAGCTGTTTGTTAGACAATCTGGTAAGTTCAGGGCCTGTGGGCACAGAGACATGACTGATTATCTCTAAATCAGAGATTTTAGACGAACATCTTTTTCTGGTGTTGTCTTTTAAAGATTTGGCTGTTCACCGAGGGATTAATATCTGTCCTGCTCGGACCGCGTTGTAAATCAACAGCAAAGTGTATATGTGTCAATTGAGTTATAGGATGGTGAGGAATTGTTCACCATTTTCATAATGTTGACGGAACGCTGGCTTAGTGGGCAGTTTTCTTTTAATCAGTCCTTCTTAACGTACCGCCTCCCCCACCTCCTAGCGGCTCCATCCCTCCCCTGTTTGCTTTTTGTGTGTGCATTCTTCTCTTAGCATCACAGCAGCTTGCGGTCAGGCCAGTTCGGGCCATCCTATTTGACTGAAAATCCTCTTTAAAAAAAAAGAAAAAAGGAAAGGGTCAAGCAAGCCAAGAGAGCGAATCGTCCACAATTCCGCAAGTGTTCGCATGCGTTCTGAAGGGCATTTTTAACTTGGCGATGCAAAGAATCCAGTCCCAACTCCAGCAGGTTGGACACACTATAAGACCTGAACTAGGAGTGGCATGCATGATTCTGGCCAGCAGCTCCTGTGTGTGCCTAACCCGGCCCGGTTCTTCTAAACCACATTGACGAACTGACAAACGACGAGCCGGACAGACAAGACAGACGATAAGATTGCCAGGAGCAATATTGGTCTCCTCAGTCCCGACAACTTTGCCCCGTCCTTCCCTATTGTGTTGGTGAACCGCCCCTGTCACAGCAAAGAGTTCCAGCTGGATAAATACAGTCTCTCGTCCTTCTCCCTCTGTGATCTCTAGAGGTGTAGTTTTCCCCCAAGACCGCAGGATCCACAAGTACCTGGGGGCCATGGGGTGTAGTCACAACGGACGCTAGTGTTTCCAGTGCTACTCCACTTCATATGTTTCGACGGAGCCATATGTTTGACATAATTTATGAGCATGCACACGTCTTTGCATTGTGGTTACGCGTTAGTCAAAGCCGTTGTCTGGGCCCGTATGTAAAAGTCGAGGTTAATTTAACCCACGGCTACGCCGGGCCTAACCCAGACTAGGACAAAAGAAACCCGAAAGCAAAATTAAATAAAAAAGGAAGCAAAGAAAGGAAGAAAAAATCCTGAAAAATCCTTCTATAACGGCTCAGGCACCTTCCTGGAATAGGCCCGCTTTCTGATTTGAAACAAAAAACCCCCAGAAAATTTAGAGCTAGTTTAGTTGGAGGTTAGGCTCTAACCCGGGGCCATAACCTCGACTATTACATACGGGCCCTGGTTGATAAACGGTCCCTTTCTCAGTTTCACGCCGACAGACCGAAGCTCAACCTGGTTGGACAGTCGGAAACACTTGGTGCTACTGTTTGGAAACACTCTGTCCTGTCGGTAATTGTTTAAAAGCGGGGTAGCACTGGAAACACTTGCGTCTAAGGTTTACTACACCTCGTGTTGGCTGGGTCGGTGGCTGTTACCGTCAACGTAAGAAGCTGCTATGGTTGTCAGTGCAAAGGTGTAGTGCGGTCAGTGATTCCAATGTTCGTCCATATGCACCTTGACGACAGCATGCAGGGAGAGTCTTTCCTCTAACGACACTGAATGGGGGACCGCAGGGCTTCGAAGAGTAAACGGCCGTGCGTCAGTTGTCTAAGCTTTCAGTAGTTGTAAAAGCCGCCAGTTTGACAATAAAACGAAAAGGCTGGTTTGCATAGCAATTGTGCATTCTGGAGACGCAGTCCATACAAGATAACACTGGGAGAAGATCTAATCAGTTAAATACACCTTTATTATTATCCCTCGAGGGAAATTAAAAGGTCGGCCATAAAATCAGCATAGATCAGCATCATAACAGAATAGCGGCGTCGGCAATTCTGGTTCATACGGCAGGTGTTGAAAACGTGAAAACTGTTCCATTCAAACTTAGCACTGAAGAAGTTTGAATGTTCCTGTTCAACAGACACTATAATCAGGGGAAAAAATTACAGAAACGTGACTCCCAAAAGCAAGCTATAGAGGAGGACACGTGATTGCTTTCAGTCATGCAAGTCTTCGTGTGTGGCGTTTCATTAGCGAGCTGTTTAACACTGCCCTCACGATGTTGTGAATCTGTCACTAGCATCACTGACAGTGCTGTCGATACCGGCCGTGCCTGTCTCCTCAGCAGTTTACACGTGACGCCCACGCACAAAATTGCAGAACCCCCTCGCCTTGTCACCCCTCCCTCCTTCTCCCTTTTCCCTCCCCCCTCCCTCTTCATCCTCCCTGCTGATTGATCAGCGTGAAAGAAAGAAAGAAAGAAAGAAAGGAAATAAGACTGTTGCCCCAATATTCCGAGCAGGCAGCGTTGTCACTAGAGAAGGAAGACCGTCCATCCACGGAAGAATAAGAGCGGAGAAGACGGGGCTAGCTGTGGTAACCACGGACCCTTCCGTGCTGCTAGCGTGGGGTCCGTCATCCTCTGAATAAAAACAAGGTCGACGTGCGCTTGAATGGAAACTGTAACCAGTCTCTCTCTCAGTAGTGTCTCAGTCGCGGCCTCAAGTTTTTGGAGGGGGGTAAGTGACAGAGAAGGTCGTATGACACACACACATACACTGACACACACGCTTCACTCGCTCACCGCTCACTCAGTGCTTGGTGCTGGGTGGTGTAGTCATGCAGTGTGGTGTACGAAGGACAGTCGGTGGTGACAATGTATTGTACCGGTGCCAAGAAACACATACCGGCGTATCACTATTAGTGCGGCATGATAGCAAGGGCGTACATGTACATAGATATCTGTGAACTTTGGGCAAGTCAGTGCTTTGTGTCTCATTTTCTAAGTGATCCTGACATGTGGCGCGGCCCGGCACCACGTGCTTTTGATCAGTCGTGTTAAAAATTCTCCTGGCGTTGCGATGGATTTCAGTTTCAGCTTAGCTGAAACTGACTGCATGATGGAAAATGCATAGTCTAATATCTTGAGTGATTCTGACATGTGCGGTGGCACCGGCCGCGACTGTGTTTTGGCGGGCTGACAGTGCAGATCAGTCGTCAGTGTAACAGTGTAAGAAGTTTTCCTGGCGGCGTTCCGACGGCCGGATGGATTTCAATTTCAATTTAGCTGAAGCTGAGTTGCACGTGACGTGATTGTGGTGACAGTTTGACCAGCTGAGGAACATCTCACAGCAAGGTCCGTGCGTGTGTGGACTGGAGTGAAGTACCTACATCTGTACCACCGTGACTGAATTCAAATAACACTGATGCGTGACAGTTACCCACACGAGCCGGTCCCCCCCACCCCATTGACACTACGGAGGTTTTAGTGTACCAGGCAGCCCGGGCGTGCGTGTGAATTTCCACCTGCCAATTAACTTTACGGTGCAGTCATTCCGCTCTCGGTGACGGCTTGGGTAACAGTCACAGGTGAAGCGTGCAGACGGTCCATCCCTTCGGACCCCGCCGCATCCAGTCAGGGGCCTCGCTCCCTACCCCCTCTCCACGATCCTTTTCAATAACGTCCACGCCTCAAGCCCGCATTACCGAGCGATCTGCGTGTGCGGAGAGACACTGGCCAGCCAGCTAGGCATTGATCACTCTCCGAACCTCTCTCTCTCTCGCTCTCTCTCTCTCGCTCTGTCTTTCTCTTTCGTTTCAGTCCACAATTTTGTTTTCTTTTGATCTTCCAGCAGAGTAAAAAGTGCCAGCTAGTGCAAGCCAGTGCTGTCGGGCTGTGTGTTTTGAAGAACGGGTTCCCTCGGCGTGGAAGTCATGTTACCGTATCGTAGCCGGGTATCAGCGCGGCAAACCCCCTGAGGCCGGGTGGTGGTGATGGTAGAGGTGGCGGCGGTGGAATCAACATGCAGTGAAGAATGGTGGCGGTGGCAGACCTCTGCTGTTTGATATTGGTTTTGGCAGCGGCATCGCAGGTGTTGCAGTGATAGATTCGACGTTCACTGGCAGCCAGGGAGGGAGGCAGACCCGGCCTCAGTATCGCAGGTCAGTGCATCATCTCGTGCCGATGTAACGATGGAGTTTATGGCAGTAACAGGAGCGTGCGGATACAGCCACTGACAGACGAGAGGGGAGCATTTTTTTTTTTTACCCCCTTCTTCTTTGGAGGAGTTGTGCCTTGGTGTACGTGAAGTGGTTCAGTGTGCGCGCGTGTGTGCGTGTGTGATTCGTGGTTTTGGATTGCGATACCTGTGTTGATAAGGATGAGGGCGTACGCATCTTGTGATCACCTGGCGGTCTCTTCCACTCCCGCCTCCCTCAGGAACGACATGTGAGTATACTTCTTTAATGCAGTTCACTCTTAGTTTAGTCCTTGTGTGTTGTTTTTGTACCTACCCAACTCAGTGTACTTCGCAGTCCGTCGCAGATGGGCTGGTGCCGGCTCCAGTGATAAAATGTTTCAAGTTTCAAGAACACTGACTGACTCAGTCATTTGTAGTGCATTCCTAGCAATTAGTCTTCGGGTGCGACAGACCTCTGTTCAGTCTAGAATCATGGTCATGATGCTGCTGCAGACCAGTCAGTTTTGACAGCAGTCACGGTCCAGGTTTGACCTGTAGTTCGGACTGGAGCCCACACAAATACTGCTCTCCAACGTCCATTGGACAGAAATGGACATGATTTGTAAAGTTATCTCTATGTTCATGCATAGCTGATTACTAGTCACGTCCATCTGGTCGTCAGTAAATGAAATATATACAGTTGTAACCGTCCGTGCGTATTCAGTTCCGACATAACTGATTAGCTTCCAGCCTGAGACTCAGCTGAGTGCTCAAGATTCGCTCATCCCGCTCAGTCTGACTGAAGCAAACTGAATAACCTGACCCACAGCCTTATTGTCAGCGCGTGGATTACTTGAGGACTGGACAAGCGAGGCTTAGCAGTATACTGTATAGTCACTAGTGTCACTGATATAAGTGAAATATATGATGAATTCCTAGCCACACCGGCTTCTCCGTACTCAGCACTGGGCAATTCTCAAGAACACATACTGACGTGGTATTTTTATCAGTGATTATTACGCTAGCATAGAGTTCCGAGGCACAGGTAACTCTGTTCCAAGTACTACTTGCAGTCTAGTGCACAGTGGAGCATCAGCTCGGGCAAGAACCAAGGACCCTACACCCGCTACGCTAGGGTCCTTGCAAGAACCTTCGAGCGTTTTCTCGACTGCGTCCGTCTCTTTGTTGAGAGGCAAAGAAAGCTGTTCTGAAACGTCCTTTTTTCGTGAACAGGTAAAAGTGGAACCTGACCCGGGAATATCACTTCACCTCAAGTAATATCACATTCTAGAGTGTAATAAAGATTTATTGAACTCTTTGCCCCCAGATTTCAAAGGCATCGTAAACCACCTCTTCCTCGGCTGTAGCGTTGCGTAAAGCGGGAGGGAACTAGGAAGATATATGAGTTGTGATGAATCAGTCACGCAGTAACGCAACGCAAGGTGATGTCCATTATTCTTTCTGAAGGACTTGTGTCAGTCACAGAGGGTAACGCTTTCATGCGAGTAACGTACGACCGCAAATTCACCCAAGCGTGACTGTTACGCGGAAACTGCACGTTCAGGGTGATTGAATTAACGTCTCTTGCCCGTGACAGGCGGTGGAGGAAGTAAGAGGGAAGCGCTGGTCTTTGTTGTGGAAATGATAATGCATTAGGGCGTTTCACTGTCTGTGTGCTAGTGTGTAAAGGTGCTTCACTGAGTTGCGCAATCGGGTTTATGTGATCTCAGTCTTCCAGTACTGCGGGCATGAAACGAGTGTCATGACTGCTGATCGGATGACTGTATCAGCCATTGGCGTTCTCATCAGTTTCGTATTCATGAAATGTCCGGGTTTGACTGAAGTACAGTTCAGTTACCAACACACTGTCAAAAGGAATTCATTTCACTGACCTAAGTGATAACAGACAATAATAATAATAATAGTAGTAATGAGTTTTGTATAGGCGCTTTACCCACTTTCATGAATCGGCTCAAAGCGCCGCAAACTAAACCCAGCACGCACTCTCACGTGAATCACACTCATTCACTGGACATAAACATATTATATTACAATCACATGGTGCGAAAGGTCAGCACATCTATTTAAATTTCGGAATTTAGAATTGCATTTATTTCTCAGATTTAGTGGGCTGAACATTTCCAAAGCAGAGGGGGAGGAAGCCGGAGTACCCGGAGAGAACCCCCGACGATCGGTTTGATCCCCCCCCCCCTTTCCCCCCGTGTGCAAGCTCACTGCACTTGCCTTAGGTTGGCCCGGCACAGTGCGAAAGTGTGTGTGTGTATATGGACCTTTCGGTCATATTCTGTGTTCCACTCTCGGATAGACATACTGCTACTACTGCTCGGTGCAGAAAGAAAATGAATGATTGATAAATCTGCAGAAGCAGTACAAAACAACACAGTCATGCGTATTTTATGAAATGAGCAAACTTGCACTCATCAAGACAGCCGCAGCTACAGCCAGACGAACAGCCACAGTGGAATATATATATGCAAAAAAATTTTTTTTTTTAGTTGAGGGTGTGTCAATTAAAGTGTACATTTTATGAAATGAGCTAACTTGCATTCAAACGTTTGACTGTCAAATTCTCCAATGCGTATTTCGTGAAATGCGCAACAAAGCTTTGCTCATTTCATGAAATGGCCAGTAAATTTGGCCGTTTCATAAAATGCGCTATTTTGCTGCGCACTTCATGAAATGAGCAAAATCGTGCGTATATATCATGAAATGGGCAGTTTCAGAAATTACGCGTAACATATTACATCGGAGAGGCAGGTATTCGAGGCAGGTATTCGTGTAGCTCACGGTTCTGCCTTGGACTTGGAGTCCGAATCATTGATAGTTACCGCAGTCTGACAGACGATGCCTCTGACTATAGCGGGGTCATCAGTCTTCAGACGTACGTGGGCACAATGAATATTTCAGCCATCTGTAGCCAGGTTATTTCCGTAGCCCTCTACTAGTATTACTGTATACAGCCACCACGTGTCTTGAAGTACTGGACAGATTCCGACCGTCGCAACAAGTGGAACTCTCCACGCACCGCACACAATCGGGAAACCATACATGTATAGCATTATCAAGTTCAGTCACGGGTCGTTGAGCACAGAGCGTTCATAGTAATGTACACACTGAAATTCATGATTAACGTACGCTCAGTCAACGTATGCTCTTATGTAGATTTCACGCATGGTTACTGACTTAGTGGCGGGCAGGACTTTTCAAGTGAGTTGGCATACTGATAGACGGAACGTACACAGCCTGTAGGGACTAAACCGAAAAATCCACCTCGGCCGTGCGGTCACTAGCATGTGCATTGTCACTGACCTCAGTGTGCTGTACAGTAAAAAGCGCGTGGTTTTTCGAATTAGTCCTATACAATACTGTACAATGATTAAACGGGCTAATGCTACCATTTATGCTCACACTAGTCACAGGTCGTTCCGAGCTGTTTTCGTGGTATCTTTCATCACTGACACCACTTGAGACACTACTGCACAGTGACAGCGTCTGTAATGCTGGCACTGGGCCAACAGAAGCGTACTCAGTGACGCGGCGACCACATGGTATCTTTCATCACTGACACCACTTGAGACACTACTGCACAGTGACAGCGTCTGTAATGCTGGCACTGAGCCAACAGAAGCGTACTCAGTGACGCGGCGACCACATGGTATCTTTCATCACTGACACTACTTGAGACACTACTGCACAGTGACAGCGTCTGTAATGCTGGCACTGAGCCAACAGAAGCGTACTCAGTGACGCGGCGACCACATGGTATCTTTCATCACTGACACCACTTGAGACACTACTGCACAGTGACAGCGTCTGTAATGCTGGCACTGAGCCAGCAGAAGCGTACTCAGTGACGCGGCGACCACATGGTATCTTTCATCACTGACACCACTTGAGACACTACTGCACAGTGACAGCGTCTGTAATGCTGGCACTGAGCCAGCAGAAGCGTACTCAGTGACGCGGCGACCACATGGTATCTTTCATCACTGACACCACTTGAGACACTACTGCACAGTGACAGTGTCTGTAATGCTGGCACTGAGCCAGCAGAAGCGTACTCAGTGACAGCGTCTGTAATGCTGGCACTGAGCCAACAGAAGCGTACTCAGTGACGCGGCGACCACATGGTATCTTTCATCACTGACACAGCTTGAGACACTACTGCACAGTGACAGCGTCTGTAATGCTGGCACTGAGCCAGCAGAAGCGTACTCAGTGACGCGGCGACCACATGGTATCTTTCATCACTGACACCACTTGAGACACTACTGCACAGTGACAGCGTCTGTAATGCTGGCACTGAGCCAGCAGAAGCGTACTCAGTGACGCGGCGACCACATGGTATCTTTCATCACTGACACCACTTGAGACACTACTGCACAGTGACAGCGTCTGTAATGCTGGCATTGAGCCAACAGAAGCGTACTCAGTGACGCGGCGACCACATGGTATCTTTCATCACTGACACCACTTGAGACACTACTGCACAGTGACAGCGTCTGTAATGCTGGCACTGAGCCAGCAGAAGCGTACTCAGTGACGCGGCGACCACACTGAGCACTCCAAAAGTGTAACAACAGTCACAGAGTCTGTTCGACTGCTCGCGCAAAGTGTAAGCAACAGCATTAAGAGCTGTACTAATCGTCAAGATAAGAGTATTTCGAGCGCACAGGCGCACTCACGAGCGAAACTGCTGGAAAACATGGTTGGCTTCGCAAAGATGGAATTAGCCCGTTTAACTGAGTAGGAGCTCAGTTAAGCCGGGGTGGGGTGTGAGTGGGGGATGGGGGGGGGAAGGGGCGGCGATTGTAAAAGGTGGGAGTTGGGTGGTGGTGGTGCAATAATTACGTAATTACACATTTGCACCAATTTCTATGTCATAATTCACACTTTAACCCTTTCACTGCAGCCGTCGCAGTAGTTGGGCGGGGGGGGGGGGGGGGTAGGAACTCCCTGGATGCAGTTTTTGATTCCTGTTTAGAGCAGAGTGACGTAGTAAAGACATGTTATCCCTGAGTGAACCGAAACGCGACTGGCAGTGAAAGGGTTAAACACCCGGCAACAGCCTCTGCTCCTGAAATAGTCGTCGTAGTTCACAAGTCGACGACCCTGAAGAATACATGACCATGGGTGCCAGGCCGGGGTACCCGTCTAAACAGAGATCTGCCTAGCTGTAAAGAATCCCAGTCCAATTATTATTGACTCGATCCGGTGCAATGTCGACTGTTCTTTTTCTCTTCCCTGTGTGTCCGGGTTGCAGTCAGTGCACGATCTATTCAACCCTTCCCGACTACCGTGTCTTGGTGACAACCATTATCACCCACAGCAAATTAATTCATGCTGGTTGTGACACGTAATTCCCTCCAACTAAGTGTCCCTTTTAGCAGTAGGAATCAGGTGTATGCACACGCGTAGCGCACCGTTAATAATGGCACGTCACGAGTGACAAAACGTTGTCAGTCAGCCCCTCGGCAGTCGGCACTCACTTAACGCCTCGTGCATTATCAATATCATTGTCCTGATACTCTAATGATTGATTGCGTTCTAGAGCCGATTACGACTTCAGAGCAAAAATCCGGCACAGTGGCCTGGTCGACCCACAGGCGTCCGTTGCATGAGTATCATTCTGCCCTTGTCCCACACAGCATTGCTACTGCCATCTAGGAAGAAACACGCCTAAGGACCGGATTGGATAGTAACTCCTGTCACGTGATTTCCTGCCCACGATTTAAACCTAATTTGCCAGTTTTTTTCGGCGAACGAAGACAAGATCAGCAGACGTTGTACTCATCGTGCGATGGCCGGCTCGGGCCAGGACAGATGAGGAAAAATAAAACAAGAGATTCGCTAGCTCTGGTTGGTTGGTTGGTTGGTTGGTTAGTTGGATGTAACTTCCCACGCCTCATGATGTGATTGGAGACAGCCCTAAATAGCAGATTATGGGACACAGGGACAGCAAACCTAGCTGAACCGTCCAGCTGAACATTATCCAATGGAATCAGACTGCCAGATCGGCCACATTTGATTTTGAATATGGTGGACAAGTCACACAAACAGGTCCAGATCACACGACCAGAACGTTTCTGACGTAAGCACGATTTGTTTGTTTGTTTGTTTTTGACGTAGGGGCCAAATTCACGAGAGCAGTGGACCAAACCACCAAACCACGCCGGGATGTATTGCTCAGCGTGAAGTGCCCCAGGTGTAAACAGCTCTAGGCTGAAAGTGCCCCGGGGTCTAAGCAGCTTGAGGCTAGATATGCTCCGGGTCTAAAACAGCTTGAGGCTGGAAGTGCCCCAGGTGAATGCAGCTTAAGGCTAGAAGTGCCCGGGAGTCAAACGAGCCGGGGAGTACATCTGGCTTAATTCACCTGCCACTCACTAAACTCTGGTTTTCTGCTCAGACGTTTAGTCGCATTTGATGAACTCACGCTACGGGACCATTGCCTGTCAGCACCGCCACCATTAAGATCATACCACAGTCTCCAACGTGGCGGGAAAAGAAGTCGGCCTCGTTAAACTCATTGGCCTTAAAAGCTGACTGTTCTTTGATCAATCAATCGATGGAAACAGTAGGGGGGACACAATAAGCCGCGGATATTTTTTTTTTTTACACTGAGACTTTGCGAATAGGCCGTTTGTCCTGGGGGCTGTAGCGCAGCCAGCGTGTGTTCAATATTTCACGCACCTTGTGCAAACTAAAGTGTTTTGTGAAGAGGGCGGTAGGGTGTGTTGCCGTTGGTTAGCTTAGTGATCGCGGTCCTAGTGCAGCAGGCAGATTAAGTGAAGTGTGAGGTTTGCAGCATTTCGCGACATAACATTTGACCAAGGATTAGTTAAAGTAAGGGTTTGCACACTTCGCTGTCATTATCAAAGCCGGACAGGTAGAGGATCTGCAGGAATAGAACAAACGCACGTTTCTTTCTGCTTCAGACTCGGGGTTGTGAGTTCGGATCCCAGCTGGGGGCCAACTATTTGTGCCAGGCTGGCTTTTTTTTTTCTCGATGTCCCCGTCTTTGATATCACACGAATGTAATGGAGAAAGACGACCAACCCACCAACCATTCTGCTTCTAATAGAAAAGCAAAGAAATGTTTTACCCGAGTTAGAAGTCTTCAAGGGGTAACAGAAGAGGGGTAAAATGAGCCTTCTTTCAAGCTAATCTGTCCTGGGTGTTCCAATAAAGGTTGGGGGGAGGGGGGAGGGGGAAGGAAAGCAAGTTGCAAAGATGACTGACCCTTGGGAGTGCGGGGGATGCCAGCCGAATTGTAGAGCGTTGGACTTTCGATGCTTGAATCCTGAGTTCGAATCCTGGGTGGGAGCCGGGACAGCCAAAAGGTAGAGCGTTGGACTCTCAGTGCTCGGGTCGTGAGTTCGAATTCCAGCTGGGGCCAAATATTTGTGTTGGCCTTTTTCTCGTTGCCCCGTCTTTGATTTCACCCTTACTTGGTAGAAAAGGACGTTAAACTTCTAAACACCCGCCCACCCTGGGTGGAAGCCAAATATAAATTTATACTGGCGTTTTCCGTTCCTCGCTGCCCCGTCTTATGATCACCCGAATGATGTGGGAAAGGACGTTAAACGCCTATACAATATGTACAATCAAACAACCAACCAACGAGTGGATGCCAAAGTTGTCTTTATACAAATCCTTAGTCAAACCGTAGAACAAGGAAGGGTGGTGGGAACAGAATGGTCTGTGTTTTGAGACTGAGTGTCAACAATGAAATCCGTCATGGAACAGTAAAGCGTCCTTGGAAACACGTCGTCAATAATTTAACCGGAATGAGTGGATCCTTGCTTTGGCCAGTGATTAAGTGGATTGGCTGTGGGTCTTGATAGACTGATCTGCCTTCTATTAAGGGCGTTGTTGAAAGCTAGGTCCTCTGTTTCGCCGTGTCTGTCTGTCCTCTTGCTCGCCTGTCCGTCTGTCTGAAAGTCTTTACGTTTTTTAAACGTGTATTTTCTGTGGCTTTATATCGCTGGGATACGGAAATTTCGTAAAACTGGAGTTGAGACCCCAGTACACAGTCTCAGTTTGGTATTAAACATGCAGTCTGTCTGTCTGTCTGTCTGTCTGTCTGTCTGTCTCTCACACACACACACACACACACACACACACACACACACACACACACACACACACACACACACACACACACACACACACACACACACACACACACCATTCAGTGTAACAGCCGGCTTTACAAGAATTTCCACCAATCAAACTCCCAACCAGTCATAAAATCGAGTCCAACGAAAATTAAAGCATGCGTGACTGACGTTAAACCGTAGCACTGATAAATTCCCGACTTCTCTTGCTAGCGATAAATCTGAATTCAGCGAAAACGACTGACTCCCCGCCAATTTGACGCTCCGTGTCAGGGAAGGGGGCAACAGCTTGCAAACACATGAACTGGACGGTGGGACAGGCACTAAATTACCCGCTACAATTCTCACAGTCAAACGAGCTGCCCCAGCTAACAAGTTAGTTAGTTAGTTAGTTAGTTAGTTAGTTAGTTATTTAGGGCTTTACGCCGCGCAAACAACAAGGACTATTTCGCGGCTACCCACCTAACAAAATGTCACCCTCACTTTATATAATATATTTAATTTGCCTATCTGTCTGATTAGTGATCAAACATTTTCCGCGTTCGAATGATTCATTGGCACTAAATTACTTGCTACAAATAACTCAGTCAAATACGTACGCTGCGCCTGATGATTCCGATCACAAATTTGTCACCCGCGTTTACATCTGTCTGATTAGTGGTCAAACTGTTTCCACGTTCGATCGATTGATGGGCAGTAAATTACTTACTCCAATTTTCACAGTCAAATAAGCTGCCTCAGCCCAGTGGTTCCAAAACATGAAATGTCACCATATAGGATAAAATTATATACCCATCTGTCTGTAGCCGCGAATTAGTCTTTGTTGCTTGCGCGGAGTTAAGCCTGAACTAACTAACTAACTAACTAACTAACTAACTAACTGATTAGTGATCTAAATTCTTCCACGTCCGATCGATTTATTAGCACTAAATTATTGGCTCCAGTTCTCTAGGCACTAAATTACTTGCTCCAATTCCCACAGTCATACAAGCTGCTCCGGCTAATCCCTACCGCAAAATGTCACCCGCGCTTATATTTTACCTATCTGTCTGATTGGTGGTCAGACTTTTTGTCTCGTTTGATCGATTCGTTTCGTATGATTTGTTGAAACTGCTCAGAACCAGTGAACAGTCTCCGTTATTCTGCATGTTATTAGACAAGTCGCCTGACGCAATGTTGACTCTCGAAATGTCCTGAAGGGGAAAGTGTTTACCGCGTGGTTAGCTGGGCCAATGTTAATTGTGTTCGTAGCAGACGCAAATTTACAGTCAATGTTTGTAATTTTCAGTGTTTGACTTCGGGCGACTTCTGTATACGCCCGATCAACCACGCTACTGTAAAAGAGGGGGGGGGGGGGTTGGGGGGGATGGGGGGGGGTGATGAGAGGGTGCTCTGTGTGTGTGTGTCGGAGGGGGGGGGGGAGGGGGGAACAGGGACAGGGCGAGAATGTTAGACTCCAGAGTGCAATCCCTTTTCGGCGGGCCGTGGGGGGGCGTTATAACGCGTATGTGATAAAAATGGACAGTGTTTTTCTACGTTATTTTCAATAACTATACACTTTTGTAAAACCCACCCAGTACGAAAAATATCAGTCACTTGTTTTTATTGAAAGACATCATCAGCTGCTCGTTCCAAATGAACCGAATGGTACTTTCCCCTGAAAGACTTTTGTACCCCAGCGAGTGCGAGAATGTATGTTCTTTACACCTTTACATAATTATGAGTAATTCCATAAACACGACATGTCAGTCATCGAGCTGGTCGCCCATATTTGCTGAAATCAGTCAAGCTTGAAATTGTATCAGTTGATGCAATGGATGAGCAAAGAGTACTTTGGAAATTGTCGATTAGATCTAGCAACCATTTTACATCATTGTACAGTGAACACATGTATACATTTATAAGTGTGTGTGTGTGTGTGTGTGTGTGTGTGTGTGTGTGTGTGTGTGTGTGTGTGTGTGTGTGTGTGTGTGTGTGTGACAGTCACTCTGTGTGTGTGTGTGTGTGTGTGTGTGTGTGTGACAGTCACTCTGTGTGTGTGTGTGTGTGTGTGTGTGTGTGTGTGTGTGTGTGTGTGTGTGTGACAGTCACTCTGTGTGTGTGTGTGTGTGTGTGTGTGTGTGTGTGTGTGTGTGTGTGTGTGTGTGTTTAAGAAACGTGTAAATTTACCGCCACAGCATAAGGCAGCTAACATGGCTGACTTAGCCGATAACATCATTATAAATAACTTCCTACACCGCTTTCCCCGTAAGTTGCCGCGCTTTATAACAGATGCTATCGCGGTGTACCATCATTACCACGAATACAACTGCGCTGGCAATATTTAATATCTCAGGTTCTTTATCAGGGTGAACATGAAAGCCTCGGTGTTCATAACGCCACAGGGATGAAAAACTGCCGCGTTCGAAGCTCTGCCGGAGAGTGTTTGGTTTAAACAGGTTTATTGCCATACTGACAAGTCGTTCAAGTAATACAAATAGTGAGCATAAACAAGCGGCACCGCTTATGTTAATGTTCAGCGGTAAAAAAAAGAAGTACATATTGACAGCATTACAATGGCAGACTAACCTGGTAAGTAATTGTGATAAATTAAAACTACAGAAGAGAGAGAGAGAGAGAGAGAGAGAGAGAGGGGGGGGGGAGGGAGAGAGAGAGAGAGAGAGAGAGAGAGAGAGAGAGAGAGAGAGAGCGGTTCTATGTGTACTTACAACAACAACAACAACAACAACAACATCTCCACTGGGACTATTTGCCAGATAGAAGGTTGTTTCATTTGGCCATCGCGACCGTTTTCGGAACTTTGTGGCTTCTACTTTTAGAGAAATACCACTTTCTTTTAGCCTACGGTCACATTATGACCACTTATCGACTGACAGGTTTCAAGCTGACTCACCTGCTAGATGCAGATGCACCAATCTCTTAGCGTGTAGTAGATTCTTGAAACAGGCGGCATAGATATAAACCTAAAGAAGAAGCTAGTGGGTGTTTCGACCAGTTATAGGACCACCCTGAGCTCTCGGCGTAGGTGTGTGTGGGTTACACAACGGTAACAGCTTCCGGGGCAAGTTGCAAGAATTCCGCTAAATATAGTACAGAATTTTTACCCCCTTTTTAATTTTGTGTGCAGAGTTTTAAAAAAGGCAACCTGGGGCTGTTTGTTGGCTTTGTAAATAAGTTTCATGCCAGGTAATATTAAAAACAGTGAAAAAATGAGCCTGGCATGTGGACTATTTGTATTCATGCGCGGCTGGCACAAGAGTCAGCAGACGACAGAGGAATGAGGGTATAGGTGGTCGCTGCCAGCATTGCGAAAAAAGCAAACAAACCAAAACCCGGATTTTGGGATTTGTTGAAATTTACCCGACAAATGAGTCTTTGACCGCTGGATTTTTGTGATTTTTTTTCGGGGGGGGGGGGCGGGGGGGGGGGGGGGGGAGGGAGTATCATGTGCATCGTTATGTTTAATAGGAATATATAGCATTTTCTTTGAAATCCGTATCTATAGGGGGAGCCGGGGTGGCCGAATGGTAGAGCGTTGGACTCTCAATGCTCGGGTCGTGAGTTCGAATCCCGGCCGGCTGGGGCCAAATATTTGTGCTGGCCTTTTTCTCGCTGCCCCGTCTTTGATATCACCCTTATGTGGTGGAAAAGGACGCTAAACCCCCAAACACCCACTGTAGCCTGTATTGTCACCCCGCTAACTGCGCGTTCCGTCAGCCGGGCTAGCACCACACCTGCTCATCACGCAGATGAGAGAAGAAAAGAGGAAACATTCTCCCATTTGCCATCATCGTGACTTCGATAGTCGCTACGAGACCGCTTTGGAAATAAGCGGTAATCGCTGTAAGCGGAAGAATGGAGGGGGGGAAATTGCCGTACCCCTCGTGTCACGGGTCCCTGATAATAAAAGGACAACACAGGTCGGTACTGGACCGCCAGGGAAGGCAGTCTGTGTGTGAGGGGGTCGGGTGGTGCGAGATTTAATTTCCCCCGGTATTATACAAGCAGTGTGTGTCCAGTCCCAGCAAGACTATAGGGTATACACAATACTGCCTTCTGGGCACGGAAAACAGTCGGTGTATGTCCCGTTTGACTTCACAGTCAGTGTAGTTGATGTTGTATCCTTCACTGTAAAGGTTTTAGCAAAGATGTCCTAGCTAAGATGCATCTAGATAAACATAGCAGTTGAAACAGGTTACTGGTGTTGACTGAATGAAAAGAATTTACCGGACACCAGTTATGACGTGTTGGGACGGGGTAGGGAGGTGGAGGGTGGGAGGTAGATGAGCACACGTTCGTCACTGAGATGTCTCTTTCAGGGCGCCGTTGTGAAAAATAAAGAAAGAACGCAAACAAAAACTTCGGATTCTCCGTCCCCTTCCCCCCGGCGTCCCTGTCGCTTTACACTGTGACCCCCCCCCCTACCCCCACCCAACTACACACCAAAACCACACACCAACAGGACTTTGTCACACAGTACCGTGTAAAAGAGAACACTTGTTTGGACACAAGGTTTCCACGGCGCCTCGGCACAGACGCGACGTCCGCTTACAATCAAAGCATACATAGCTAAACCAGTGAATCAGCATAGCGGAGTTTTAAGGTAACAGCACACACACACACACACACACACACACACACACACACACACACACACACACACACACACACACACCTATGCACCTTTCACTCTGTACCAGCAGAGAGCATTATATATATACAGCGTAGTATACACGCTGTCTAGTGGTGCCAGGCAGTGCTTTAATCAGTGTGGTCATTGACTCTTGCTCGGTCGCTTTCTCCCGTCCACCCAAGTAATCCACAATCAGGGTTGTGTAACAAGGCACTAGGCAGGCAGTGAAATTGGGCTCTACAGGGCGTCATTCTCGCTCTCAAGTTCCCTTTGGACGATCTGGGGGGGGGGGGGGGGGTGACGAAGTGGCGAGTATGTGGGAACTGGCCAGCACCTCTTGCAGGCGTCAGGCTGTGTATTCATGACCAGATGGGAGAGAGGGATAGGAGTTGGGGACGGGGGGTGACGACAGTCTTTGGGTGTGGGGGAGGGGTAGTGGGGTGGTGGCCGGAGAGGGGATGGAGAACGGGGTTGGAGAGGGGGGGGGGGGTTGTGGCTAATCAATATGACCTGCCCTGTATGGGCGGAGTGACATTTCACACTGCGGACGTCAGTGTTGCTCCCTGTCATTTTTGTCCGCGGTCGAAGTTTCCGTGAATGCACTGCATGATGTCCGCCAGTCCCTGCGCTCTCTACAAACGAGAGGAAAACTCAGAATCAATGCGGCAAACCTGGCAATCTGTCTGGATTGAACGGTGTGCAGATGGACTGTTCAACTCTGGTTGCTGTCAGCTCGCCTCCCCCCCCCCCCCCAACACACATCAACAGGAGTGTATTCTCTTATTGTCCAAAAGAGAACACACACACACACACACACACACACACACACACACACACACCTGCCATCAAAGGCGGCCGTCTTTGCTCACTCATGTACTGGAAACGGGAACCACCAGCTAAACTGACTACTGTTTCGGCCTTTCTGATGTCCACCTCTTCGGTTGAGACCGCTAGATCGCGGGTTTGCTATGTCTCTTGTCCTATATAATTAGGTTATTTGCTTCGTTAGACCTGACTGCCCATCCCGACAGTGGACACACGTGTCCCCCCTTGTGTAAAGTTCATTAATGAGGACAAACAGAGTGGACAGGCAGGTCAACAGGTGGACAAACTACCATCTTCACAGCCCAGGTTGTGCCGTGCCCATGCACTGTTGGCACGATGTCAAGAACTCATTATTTCATTTGTATGTCAGTGGTTGTCTTGGCATTCTGCTGCTGTCAAAGCGGACAGTCAATACAGACTAAGGAGCGACATGGATCATTCGCGAAAATGGACCCGTATTGGTCAATGAGATTGTGAAAGGGGTTAATATGATGGTAACTGCAATGCGTGCGACTCAGTCACGTGTGAAAACTCGATGGCGAATCCAGCAACAACCTGAACGACAGACCTAGTTTCCGTAAGATGTAATATAAATACCAACTGACAGGGCAACAGTTGAGCAGGCCGCGTGAAAAGCTTCACAAACTATCGGTATTAAAGCGTGCATCCTTTCGCCAGGCCGTTCAGCGTTGTAAATTTCCGATAGGACGAGGCGTGCAAGGACAGAGCTGTCTGAGATATCGATTGGCACTGAGGCTGGATCGTAAACATGCAGAGTCTCTTCCTCCACCCCGCTCCCCCCCCCTCCTCATTCATGCCTGGGTTTTCCCCCTGCCAACCCTTGGACACTCACTCGACTTACCTACCTCACCCCCCACGGGGTGTAGTGAAAATGGCCGCGAGTGATTCCGGTGCTACTCGACTCCGCTTCAGAAGTAACACTGCTCTTAAGACAGAGTGTTTGCAAGGAGTAGCACCGTTTGTGTCCATTTTCAAATTTGAGTTGCACCGAGTGTTTCCAACGGACTTCGGTCTGTCGGCGTCTTTGGGTACACCAGGCACTGACTGTCAAGGGTGTAGTCAAAACAGGACGCTCGAGTGTTTGAGGTGCTACTCCGCTCCAAATTGTAGCACCACCAAGACAGAGTGTTTCCAAGCAGTAGAGCCGAGCGTTTCCATCTTCAACTTTGAGAAGCAAAGAGTTCACTTCAGGTCTTGTTTATGAGTATAACGTCCTTTTCCACCACGCAAGGGTGATATCAAAGACGGCCGGGGCAACGAGAAAAAGGCCAGTACAAATATTTGGCTCCAGCCGGGACTCGAACTCACGGCCGGCCCGAGCATTGAAACTCCAACGCTTTACCATTCGGCTATCCCGGCTCCCCTCACATCAAGGCGATCATCGTGATAAAGCGGAGCAACATCGGAAAGACTCTCGCTCATTTTGACTACACCCCGTGACCCCCCAGGCCTCGATCGATTCAATTACAACAGACAGTGAGCAGAAAGTGTTAACAGCGGCCATAAATTAACGGCCCGATAGCTCATTGTATGGGGTGGGTAGGAAGCACCATTGCATATAAAATTTGAAAGCACCGCCGTTTATTGCCCTGTTGTTTAGCAGGTACTCAATGAGTCGCCAGTCAATTGCCTGTTAACCAAGCCACAATAAGTGGGACATCAAAGCCGTAGGATTGCTTGGGAATCGATCGACAGAGGTTGGTCAGTGTCACTAGAACGTGTCGTGGCAGTGCAAGGTGGAAGGGGGGTGGGGAGGGGGGAGTGGTAGGACCACGGGGGGGGGGGGGGGGGGGGGGTATGGTAAGATGGCGGAGAGTTGTACCGGTGTCACAATGCCAAAGGTTCAAGGACGATTGCTGTAACTTTTAAGGTAAAGCCATTATTTTTGAAAACTGCGGAACTCTCTTCCTGAAACAGCGAAGAAGGCAGTCAGCATCAAAACTTTCAGTGCGGAAGAGACTTGCATGAAGACTCATCCCCTCAGCGCGTCACTCCGTTAACCATCTGATTTCTTTTTAAAATTTCTCTTTAAGTGTCGTGAGCACTCAGTTACGGTGCGCTGTATCAGGTTATCATCATCATCAACTATGAACATCAGTCTTTCCAGGTTGATTAACGGCCACTTTCTTTTACACAGACACACAAAAACAACAAAACAAAACCGAAATCCACAGTAACATAGACTTTGTTCATTTTCTTTTTTTTCGTGAGTAGTACCATGGAAAAACAAACCAACTTGGATTTCGGTTTTTCGTAGTGGAAGAAAAGGTCCGTTTACCAACCGGGGGGATGGGAGGGGGACGGTGGTCTAACAGATAGCGCGTCGGACTCGACGTAGCTGCACGGTGCTACTGAACGGCTGTCACCGCTGTCACGGCGATGAGGCGTGAGCCATTTCGAGCCCAGGCCGAGCTGGTGATACATAATTATTATTATTTCAGTGCCTTTGACTGCAATCTGCATCAGGCTGGGTGGTGCATGTCAGTGTGTGTGTGTGTGTGTGTGTGTGTGTGTGTGTGTGTGTGAGTGCGTGTGTGTCAGTGTGTGTGTGTGTGTGTGTGTGTGTGTGTGTGTGTGTGTGTGTAGCGCTATGAGTTGCTTTCATGCGAGATTAAGCGCAAACAAGTACTATTCATTATCATTATTATTATGTGATACCTTTTTTTCTGGCTACCGGGCTTGGGGGAGGGGTGTGTGTTCTTTTGGGGTTATCCGGCTTTCCTACCCTAGCACAATATACAGAAAGAAGAGGTATTGGGTGGCGCTGCACCGCGGCGATGCGCTTTCCCGGGAGAAGCAGCGCGGATTTCCCGAAATAATTATAGTATGAAAAAAGAAGAAGACAACTAGTCACAGTTACAATGTACTGACGTATGCATGGTCATATTTCAAACTATGTCTTTATCTTAAAGCAGTCATCGTCAACTCGAACTCTCTGATACTACAGTGTAAAGACGGTTTGCCTGCTCATATTCCAGGCAGATGGTTTCACTTTGAAAGCAACACTCAGTTTGAATGGGAATAGCACCAGTACAGCTCCCCGCAATATTTACTAACACGCGTACTCTCGTGACAGTAGGGGAAGAGTACAGTACTGACACTTGAGTACTTTTGTCGCCAACCTCCCCCGTTGAGACTCGATACCTGGGGCAGAGTTCAGGGGATTGAGTCTTGATGAGATTTCTACGCCATAACACTCCACGCTTACTCCCCCCACCCACCCCATACCCTCTCTACCCGGCCGTAAACCGGCTCAAGGGAGAGCTAGGGTTATGGCCCTTGTGATCGTTACCTCCCAAGGGGGCGCACTTGGATTGCCTCCCACACGGGCAGTTTTCAACGGACATTCAGGGTTTTGAGAGATATGACACTGACTTGTGTAGTCCGCTTAACCCTACTGGTGTGTCTGATGTCCGTCGGTGGACTTGTGCCGGCCGAATGTATCTGACAGAGCCTGTGTGTGTGTGTGTGTGTGTGTGTGTGTGTGTGTGTGTGTGTGTGTGTGTGTGTGTGTGCTGATATTTCATAAAACAGTCTACGTCCACGTATTTTATTCACCACTCTATTTCCCTTGGTCGACAAACGGCCACTTTCAATTTTTCAAAAGTCGGTTCTCGAAACTGACCAACACGTGATGACGTGACACAGGCCTTATTAAATTATTTTGTATGAATTCTAGGCAGGTATTTCATTACTTTCCACATTTTGACAAAGAATGAAACTGGAATACACGACAAACCTTTCGGCAAAAATCCTTTTCTGTTACGCTTCATCACATGAGTGTTCAAACAAGCAAAGACACCGTGACTGAGGTGCTCCACCTTGTCCTTGGGGTGTCCCGCCTTGTCTTTGCTATTACCCTGTCTTCGGATTTACACATTAAATCAAGCAACATGCTTAGTATATGAACTATTCTGCGCCTAGAGCCAGTAGAGGGGCTTTGAATGAACAAAGTCCTAGAATGTCGTCGAATATTTCGAATTCCCAAAAGCCTGTAATAGCCGCCTAGGGTCAAAGGTGATTAGAACGCGAGCAGGCTGAGTGGTTGACATTTTTTTTTTTCATATTCGTACGCTAAATCCGCAAGTGCTAATATAGCACACGTACTGGCTCTACAAATTCTTTTCATATCGCGGCTCGTTCTAGGTTTTGCTGATAGAGCGAGTTTGCCGCTCACGCAATGCTTATCCACTCGCAGATTAAACCATCGCCCCGTTTCTGACAATGTGTAGCTTGTGCAAACCGCATCCGGGTTACCGGCTTCACGCGTTGCCAGGCAACAGGGTGAGCCCGGATGGACTTTATGACAGCAGACGTGATATTTGTCAACATGGCCTTTGCCAGTTCCGGCAATGTTACAGAACGTCGGCCCGGAATACCTGCACGTTCTGCAACCCAAGTGGAACATCTGTGTCGCCCAAAGATTTAACTCTGTCATTGCGATGGGAGCCGGCACAGGCGAGTGGTACGGAGCACTGGACTTGAGCGGGTTGTGAGGTTGTGGGTTCGAATCCCGGCTGGCAACCGAATATTTGTGCTGGATTTTTCCTCGTAGCTCCGTCTTTGATAATTATCACCCATAATGTGGTGGAAACGGGCGTACCGTTGTTTAGTCAGTGTGGCGAATATTTCTGAAGTATAACAGTTTCGCAAGCGGTGACTGCAGCAGCGTAAAGTACCAATCAAGGGAACGAAATCGCGACTTGCGCGCTGCAAGGGAGGAAACTGACCGTGCATGTGAATGTGATCGTGTTCAGCATTCAGCGCAGATAGGTCTACAGATCCTAGGACGGTGGGGGGGGGGGGGGGGGGGGATGGGGGGGGGGCTTAAAGTCAAGTGAAGTCAAGTTCATTTTTCCAACCCTCTGGGGGTACAGGAAAACAAAAATAAAACAAAAACAGAAAAAATAACAAGGGAAAATAAACTGAGAGCAGGCAACACTGGCGAAGCCCCCCCCCCCCACACCCCAAGATGGCGTATCGCACAGCATGTCCGTCATGAATAGTGACGAATATAAATTTTGAAATAAAATGCGTTTAACTGAAAAAAATTTGGGTGTACACACGAGCAAGTCCTCTGTGAGGCCGCCAGTTGCCTGTTATACGAAAGACAATAGACGATCACTATAGCCTTGTAAACTTCCACACTAACTGTTGGTCATGCATGCAGGAATTGCGTTGCCTAACAAATCCTTTTGAAAGGTTTTTCTTCGGTTCTTGTGTGCAAAGTTTCCATTGATTGTGGGGAACAAGCGTTGTCATTCTTCGAAACTGAGTGTCAGGGTGCCCCGCCCGTTCTCACGATTTTTAAGCCGGTGCCTGGAAACAGGGGGTGGGGGTACAGTCGGTAGCGGTGGGGGATGGTGGGGAGGGGGCGAGCGAGCGGAGGGGAGGTCGGGGGGAGAGGGAGGGGGTTGGGGAGTGTGGTGAAATGAGTAGTGTTGGGATGCGGAATATCACGTGCTCTTTCAACCCCCCTCCCCCCACCGGCATCGTCCCATCGGCCACCCACACCCCATCTCCGTCAACTTCACACTAATAATAAATCACTCAATACTTGACCTGTCAGTTCATGGCCAGCACGATCTGTTTAAGCTAAGAAAGGTTGTCTTTGTAATACAGGGGTGGTAAAGATGTATGCCGTTTTGAACGATGAATAATTATGTACTGTAGGAGTCACTGACCTAAAGGGTTACCTACGACTATAAATCCATTATGAGTGACTGCTTACTATTTTTTTTTTTAATAGCAAAAAATCACATTTTTCCTTTTGAGACTGGGGAGGATGAGGATGGGAGATTCAGGGTGGGTGTAGGGAAAATACCTGGCCACAGGCACAAATAACTGGCCCCAGCCGGCAATCGAACTCACGACCCGAGCATTGAAAGTCCAACTTGACGCTCGACCGTTCGACTGTTCAGTTTCCCCTGTCATCACGAGACGAAAACACACACACACACACACACACACACACACACACACACACACACACACACACACACACACACACACACCTAACTACACGCGCCGATTCCGCCTCTCATCTCATCTCTGCCACAGTTGATAATCACTACGCGCAAGTAGGTCGATCCGTCTTCCATCCGTGCACTGCGAGTCTCTCCTCCGCGCGAAACACGCGAAGCAACCGAACTGGAGCCGAAGCACTACGTCAACAATTGAGCACATCCGCAAAGTAGTTCCTGGGAAACTTGAGCCTAGTTTGATTATCGTCGGTTTAGATGTATATCTTTAGCGTGTTGTTAACAAATTTCAAGCAGCCTACACAGGTGATGCCGAGACATGGAAAAGGACGTCTGAAGATAAATGACGCTTTTTCCGTCAATTTTCCAAACTGTGGCTGAGACTAGATGGTGGTGACGTCACAGTCGAAGCGAGGTGTGTGACAAGTTGCAGTAACTAAATACCAAGTACCGTACCAACTTGAATGTTTCTTTTTCTTCGTGTGTTTCAGGCTCAGTATCCGCCAGCGGCGGGGTAAAGTGGTGGAGGTTTACGACGGACGAAAATGGCCGGTGGTGAGTTCAAATACATTTTTTATTTTGTTTGGTCTTTAATGTGTGTGTGTGTGTGTGTGTGTGTGTGTGTGTGTGTGTGTGTGTGTGTGTGTGTGTGTGTGTGCTTGCGTGCGTGTGTGGGATGGGAGTAGGGGGGGGGGGAATCGTAACGGACGCGTCTTTTCAGAGATGCACAGAGACACCCTAGCAGCAATCCGAACATGCCATCCGCACCAGACCTATTTACAATGTATTATGTTCTGTTCATTGCCACATTGAAGAAGAACCACTTTGACTGCTAACTTAGGCATTCTGACCGATGAATGTAATGTACCGAGGTTTGATTTAAAAAAGGATGTCGGAACGGGCCAGTTTACTGGAAAAGCTTTCATATTCTTGGTTTTTGAAGTTACTGTCAGTGAAGAATCACTGAGACGTTAGCCGGTGAGGGTCTTGTATGAGAGTTTTCAATTAAGCCGAAAAGCCTGGTCTGGAAGACTCGGCTGTGATGAGGATTCGCGCGAGTTTTGTTCCAAGACAGCCAAATCTGAATTATGGCAATTGCGTAGCGTCTTACCAAGAACTGGTCAATGCTATCCGCGCCATCATGATCACAACTGTGAATGTGACCTTGACACGAGATGAACTGCAGAACTTTACTTTACATCCCCTAAAGGTTTATGGAGGGATTATCGGCGCGGCAACAAGGATGCAATTTTTTACTCCCCCCCCCCCCCCCCCCCCCCCGTGTTGGTTCACAACAGTGTTGCCTCTTGGTGGAGGCATTACGCACGGATTTGAGTCTCCGTGGGAATACTGGCGACACTTGGCCTGACCCCGACTCGCTAAGCCCTCAGTCGTGAGCTCCTGACCCCAAACTACCATTGATCCTAGGATTCCGCGAGCCGCCATCACATCCCTCCCGCACACATAAAAATTATCCGTCGGCCAACCTCAGCCCTTCGTCAGTGTCTTTACCTTTTTTTCTTTTCCTGTCTGGTTTCCTTCTTTCTCGCCGAGATGTGAATTTTCTCTTCTTTTGTTCAATACGGCCTTGTGACCAGAAGGGCATTGTGGAAGGTTCTGGTGGTGTGGCAAGTGCGGTTGGTCCAAGACGATAAAAATCAGTGAACTTGTGTTAGTTACTTCTGACATCATTTGACGGGGGAGGTGGTGGTGGGATGACGGCTTATGAAGCGCAATCGATTTGATAAACGCCTCTGCCATTTTATGGATGTACACTTTGTCTTCTATCGTAATGCGGGCTATGACTGAAAACCCTTCATAAATCAAAATACTGTCTCCAAACAACACCATCATCATCATCATCAACAACAACAGCAACGACAACGACAACAACAACAGCAGTTTGGAACAACACCTTCTATCGTGCATTTATAGTTGTCATTCCAAAGCAAAATCTAAATAAGTTATGCTGGTGACACACGACCTTCAGCACTGAGACGGAATCGGGAAAATAAAAAAGTAGCCGAGAGGTCAGCGAGTCAGAGAGCAGAGCAGAGAAGAACGGAGGTCGTGGAAAAGTCGGCGGAGAAAATTGTGTCGCCTGACCATTGTCACCCGACCCCCTGTCCATTGACCAACCGGTCCCCAGGGGGCGCCCCGAGGGGCATTCATCAAACACGGAAATCCGAGAGGCTGCAGGCCATGAAACCCACAGGGCGGAAACTGAGACAGACCAACGAGAAATGTCCTCTTACCTCATATTCGCCTCTCTCTCTCTCTCTCTCTCTCTGTTACTATTTTTTTTAAGTTGTTAGTTGTGTGTGTGTGTGTGTGTGTGTGTGTGTGTGTGTGTGTGTGTGTGTGTGTGTGTGTGTGTGTTTTGTTACATTTTTTCCTTTCCTTCTTCATTTTTCGTAGTTTAGCAACGGCAAGTTGAAATATGTAACTTGTGCCAAAACTTTTAGCAATTGGAAAATGAAGATCAGTTATCATCATCATCATTATCGTCATCGTTATCATCATCACCCTCTCTCTCTCTCTCTCGTTGTTTGTTCTTAAAAACGGCAAGTTTGAAAATTGGTTGCAAGACCAAAACTTCCACCGTTTTCAAATAAAGTTATTTCAATTTCTCTCTCTCTCTCTCTCTCTCTCTCTCTCTCTCTCTCACACACACACACACACACACACACACACACACACACACACACACACACACACACACACACACACACGTACGATTTTAATCGACTCAGTCAGTCAGCAAGTGATCTCGCACAAACTTCATTCCACGTTTCCCCAAAAGACCCTAGCCGACGTGCAGAAATGTGACTCACTGTGGATACCACCGTGACACCAAAGAGGGGTTAAAAAAAAAAAAAAAACCCAAAAGGAGGGTCATTGCATGGGAGTGCTCCCCTCCTTCCCCCCACCCTTTGTCCTCCTCGTTCGTGAGGGTATGCGGGCGTCCCGATAGCTCTCAGGTTCCTAGTATTGTGGCGATTGTCAGCGTCTGGTCGCTGGGTTGGGCTGTGACCGACATACGATACAGCATCAAAGTAAGCGCGACCCTGGTCAGTTTCTCTGTCACACAGGATTAGGCTTCCTGCCGGAGTAATAGGCGGGTTTGTTGAGTCTATGTACTTATTGTGTCTACGGAATGAATGCCCTGTCTGTGTGACCGTTTGTGGCACCGTCTCTGTCTGTCTGTCTGTCTGTCTGTCTGTCTGTCTGTCTGTCTGTCTGTCCGTCCGTCCGTCCGTCCGTCCGTCCGTCCGTCCGTCCGTCCGTCCGTCCGTCTGTCCGTCTGTCCGTCTGTCTGTCTGTCTGTCTGTGTGTCGATCTTTTTCTCACTCGCTCTCTGCAGAAATTTATATATTGTGTGCGTCCTCGCCTTCGCAGTTTGTAGAATACTCAAACGATAATTGACGTCCAGTGTGCTTATAAATATCCTTATAGGAACACACACACACACACACACACACACACACACACACGCACACACACACACACACACACACACACACACACACACACACACACTCGGCAGCCGGCTGTCCGATATAGATTGCTGAGTAACTCCTTCGAGGGTATAGTACAACACTTCCCCAAAAGAACATTGACTCACCACTCTACATCTTTGACCGCCCTCTACCGACGCTACAGCGTATGATTAGATTTTCACTTGATTTGGGCCGGGGTGCGTTGACACTGAAAATAAATCTGTGGCCTTTTGTGCGAGATCCAGAACCTGGGTATGGAATCAGAATCACAAGCGGCCCCTTTTTGGGGCGTAGAGATAAAGTATTTACCCTTGTTATTTACCCTTGTAGTGGATTCATGTTTTATGGAAAGGGGAGGCATACATGTCTGTGTTTGCGGGTGTGTGTGTGTGTGTGTGTGTGTGTGTGTGTGTGTGTGTGTGTACCGTGTGTGTGTGTGTGGGGGGGGGGGGGCTGCAGGGTTGTTTAACTGACCTTTCTATGACTCTACTCTACTGAGTCATCGAGTCAGCTCGTTCTTTCTTATGCCAAACAAGAACATGTGACATGGAGGTGACTTGGCTTTTCAGTAACCTAGAGCAGTTTGACTTTGATGGTGGAAAAGTTTCAGTCTTTAGCTCAGAATGAATGGTTAAAAACTCGTATCGTCTGACGCTAACACTGACACTCGAACTTCCAGGCCGGCGTAGTCACTTATACGCCTTGGGTCTCGTGAGGAAAAAAACGACACCGCGAGACCAAAAAACAAGGGACTAAGGAAGAGCTTCACTAATAAATGGAAGAACAAGGCTTAACTTTAATCCTATGGGAATTCAAGGGAACTAACAATGCAAACTCTATGATTTTGAGTTTACATTTTTGTCGTTCTTGCTTCTCCGATGATATACGCCAATTTCAAATTCAAATTCAAATATATAAAAAAAACACCTTCAAATAACAGGTGGAATAAATGGAAAATCGTCTTTGGACTGACAGCTCGAAACAAAATAAGAATGGAAAATTAAGATTTTAAAACTTTAATTTGTGTTTAATTCCTGTCAGTGTACTTCTCTCGTTCGCCCACCCACCCACCCACCCACCCACCCACCCACCCACCCACACTATTTTGTGAAGCTCCCTTGATTTTTCATGCAAGGGAAAGTGACTGTCGAACGTCCTGCAAGAAACCGACGGGCTATCTCCCCTACAGCATAGGCTATCACCCCTACAGCGAATGAATCGGGGCTAGCTAAGCTATAGGTTACTCGTTGTTTTTGTCCTTTTGCAAGCACAGCCTGATCAAACAAAACAAAATGTCACGGTATCGACGCAGAGAACATGTCGAGCATGTGGAGGGCGGAGTTCAGACAGCGAGACTGATAGCGGTAAACAAGGTGACCGTAGGGTCCCTCCGGAGAACGGGGTTCCTCCCTGACACAGGGGGAATGTGGAAACAGCCCCTCTTGTTGTTTGGGTTTGCTCGTAATTGCAGTGTGCAGCTCGTGTGCATGTGAGGCCAGCAAACCGCTTTGTAGCGTGTGTGTTGAGACAAGGGGAAAGGTGAGAGTGTATCCTAACTTTCTGGGCCTGTCTCTTTGTCTGTCTGTCTGTGTGTCTGTGTGTCTGTCTGTCTGTCTGTCTCTCTCTCTCTATCTCTCTCTCAGTCTCTCTCCGTTCTTTTGTGTTGTATTATTCTTTTGATTTAGACATATTTAGTAGCAGCAACGGTATGTTCTAAAACTGACTGTTACGTCAAAACACCAACCGTTGTAAAGTAACGATTCATTTCCTTTCATTTCTCTCTCTTTGTCTCTGTGTGTTCCTTAGTCTGGAGTTTCATCCTACGGTTTTATTGCTATTTTCGCTTTATTCCTGTTGCTGTACATGTGCCTGTGTGTGTGTGTGTGTGTGTGTGTGTGTGTGTGTGTGTGTGTGTGTGTGTGTGTGTGTGTGTGTGTGTGTGTGAGATCTCCTCTAGTTAATTACTGCCCCACTTCAGGTGAGGTAGGTGAGACTCTTCACTGATGACGGTAGAGTGTTGTGTATACGTGTTCTCCTGTTTCTTGAGAAGGGGGCAGACACTTCAAACGGCAAGCGATACTGATCCTTTTACGTAAAGAAGTAGAGTTGACAGCGTCACGTCGGGGAGGTGGGGGGGGGGGGGTGCAAAAAAAAAGGGGAAAAACACAAGAAGAAAAATACAATTGCAATTCTAAATGTCGAAACTTGGACAACGGAGCTGACCTTTCGCACCATGCGATTGTAATGGGTCCAGTGATATCAGTCCGGTTTATGAGTGAATGCACGTGATTCACGCCGGTAAGCCGCGTGCGCGTTGGGTTCAGTTCGCGCCGTTTTGGGCAATAAACGGTACTATTATAAGCTTCTTCTTCGTCGTCGTCGTAAAAGTAGTAGCAGCAGAAATAGTAGTAGTAGTAGTAGTAGCGTCTAGGCACATCTAAATACAGTATAACCACTTTTTACAATCACCGTGTCTCAGCCTTGGCTCATCGCATCCTTGTTGTAATAGTGGCCGGGAACCGAGGGCGGGACTACTGTTTTAGGGTCTGTTTGTGAGTCCGTCTTTGTCCGTCTCAGTAGCGCGGATGGTGGTTGGGAAGCAACACAGCTAAGTTTGTCTCACCCCTGCGGAAGCCGAAACGACATCATCGCCACACCGGTTTCAGTTTGCGTTCAGGTGTCATCCACCACACCTTCTGTAGCAAGCGGAAACCCGGCCCCAAACTTCCCCCTTTCCTGCGAAACATTTGGAAAAAACAAAAAACAAAACAACCTTCTTCACTAACGCCATGATCATTGGCTGTTCTGAAACAGCTGCATGATGTCGCGGTGTTCAGGGTTGCGATGAAACATAGTGCAGTTCAGTTACTGTTACAGCTCGTGGCCAAGTTGGCGTGATGCAACAGTTTAACCAGTTTAGCATAATTTATTTAGACTGTTTGGTTGGGATTAGACTGCTAACTAGCTGGCTGTGCAGTCCTACCAAGCATAATGAAAGGAACCACTCCATGATAGTCCAGTCTTCAGCCAGCAATTAACAAAGAAAGAAAGAAAGAGGTGTACAGGTGCTCTTGTTAGAAACGTCCCATTTAACGTTGTTTTTTAAAGGGACGCTCGACATACTGACCCGGCAATGTTATTTGTTGGCTATAGTTAGCTAGGGTGGGTGGGGTGGGTGTTTGGGAGTTTAACGTCCTTTTCCACCACATACGGGTGATATCAAAGACGGGGCAACGACGAAAAAGCCAGCACAATATTTGGCCCCAGCCGGGTTTCGAACTCAAGACCCGAGCATTGGAAGTCCAACGCTCTACCATTCGGCCACCCCGGCTCCCCATAGTTAGCTAGGGATGTAAACATGTATTTTTTGCCGGACAGAAAGACTTGATAATTTTTTTTATTACAGTTGCAACTGCAAGAATTCTTATAGTCGAAACCGTTGGCACTTTTTCATCAATGTTAAGGATTTAAAAAGAAAAAAAGAAGAAAACAAAAACAAGAACAAACAAACGTGGAAACATTAATCTGGTCTTCTTAAGCAGACTGAAAAAGCATGTACACGGAAGCAAGATTATCTGCATTATCTGCATCGCAGGTTTCTGCGGTATGTATTCGTTAGTTTAATCTGTATCGCACATGACACGCACAACCACACGCCGGATTAATTCGGCGCCACGCCGTGAAAAGCCCTACAAAAGTTACCGCGGCTCAAATTGTCCTTACCGTCGCTATCAGGCAGCCGATTGAGAAAACACGTGTATCATAGCTTGTATCTCGACAACGGATTGAGTCTGTGCCATTTTCTATTTCGTGCCAAAACCAGGATGATCTACAGTGCCAGGTGCCACGTGAGCCGATAAGAAATATGGTCATGTACATGTCTACGCTACATATTCGCCTGTACCAAGAGTGTATGAGAAGTGTGTAAGAGTTTGTATGCAGATAGCACGGGGTGTAGTCAAAATGGGCGCGAGTGTTTCCGGTGCTAACCGCTTCAAAGCTGTCACCGCCAGAACAAAGTGTTTCCAAGCAGTATTAACGAATGGTTTCATTTTAAAATTTGAGTGGCACCGAGTGTTTCCAAAGGACTTCGGTTTGACGGCGTCAGTGAAAA
This sequence comes from Batillaria attramentaria, assembly GCA_018292915.2. NCBI lineage: Eukaryota > Metazoa > Mollusca > Gastropoda > Batillariidae > Batillaria > Batillaria attramentaria. Next base: position 920,442 of record JACVVK020000083.1, read on the forward strand.
TGAGGAAAAGGGTCGTTTATTAACCAGACAACAACTTTGACTAACCAGTTTAGAGTTTAGCCCGAAGACTGACGCAGGTGCTGTCTGGTGCACAGCGCGGTGTAGGAACAGGACGCAGATTGTTGGGGCTGAAGCATGGGCTGTAACGCGTTACTATAATGCAAGGGGGTATGCTCATATTTCAAATCATACGGCTTTACCTGAGACTGTGAGAGCAGTCATCGTCGACACTTTTGACCCCGTATTGCACAGCTTTGGGGAGGGGTTTGGGAGTTTAACGTCCTTTTCCACCACCTAAGGGTGATCTCAAAGACGGGGCAACGAGAAAAAGGCCAGCACAAATATTTGGCCCCAGCCGGGATTCGAACTCACGACCCAAGCACTGAAAGTCCAACGCTCTTCCATTCGGCTATCTCGACTCCCCGCACTGCTTTGATCAATGGCGTTTTGTTGAAGATGCACACAAATACAAATAGGCTCTGAGATCCGCTTATGTACTCTTGCCCTTATAGAAATCTTCGCCGGCCTGTATGCTGGGATGTTGCTGGCTTAGCGCGAGTGGCAGGGATTAGATATGTTGAGTGATGATGGGCTCCAGCTGCCTCCATCTTCTGAGCGGAATTACTACTGGTAGGAAAAAAGTTATACTAAAGTGAAGACGGCTGGTACTGACTGACTTGAAGTGGTTTTGTAGTGGGAAATAAATCATGGTGATGGGTAAAGGGGAGTGGTTGGCATGGGTTTGGGAACTGAACAAGCAGAGGGATGGTGTTGAAGAAGAGCATTGAGTCGTCTTTCCGCTGTACAAGAACTTGATTACTGACTGGCGTGAGTTCAGTACGAATCTGCGAATGCATGTAATGAATAATCTGGAGGGAAAATAAATATTTGTACTCATAGTCTTAGCAGCCGCTTGAAATGAGTTTTAATTTTCTCACACGCAGAACTATTCCAGCCAGTTTTCCATATTGAATAGATATGAAGAAATATCTTGATTCTTGAAATCTTGAATTTGCATGTGTTTCTTGCCATAGTTCGGTTAAGCCGGTCACTGAAGTTCAGTCCAGTCGAAGGTGTTTCTGTCAGTGCCCATGCGCGATCCTCCGAGGGCCCAGGGCCATCTCTCACTAAAGCCCAGCCCAGTCACCCAGCCCCCCCCCCCTTCCCAACACTGACAGCGTCGTCTTTTCCATTTGATGTAGCCAAGCACACACCGACTCAGTAACCTATTCACCAATGCACAGCATGCAAATTACACTGCTATGATTTGGACCGGATGGGGATGGCGAGGGGAGAGGAGGGGGGTTGGTACATTTGTTCAGGTCTTCATAAAGAGATACAGCTGCCGCGCCATTTTCTAAACTTTCAATCCAAAGTCAACACCTACGGTATCCACGTGGGAATCAGCCGATATCACCTGCTTTCAGATCACCACCGACAGACGTCCCAAGCGGCCTCTCTCACTGGAGAACAAGTTTTACGAAAGCCCTGTTCATGCTTGGTCTGCCTCCGAAGCCTTTGTTTGGCGGCTCAGGCTACCTCCGGTGTCTCTGTTTTCATATCCTGTCTTGCGCGTATCACTGAGGAGGACGCTATATATTGCCCCTGGGTGCTGTTGGTAAATGGGGGGTATTATTACGGCGTTCAGCACTACCCGACTCAGTGTGATCTTGTGCTGACAAAGATTCATAAAGGGCGGTTTAATGTATTGAAAACGGTGTCTGAAGTTCATGTTTTTTTTACCTGCCACACGTGGGGCGTCTGAGGCGATCAGGAATTGTGCGGTTACCTCCCCAATGTTGTTTTAACCCTGGGTTTTTACGTGTGCGTTTAAGTTTTTTAAATGGTGTTGAATACATTCGACTTTGATGAAGGGTGAATGTGAACCGCGTCCTGTTCAGTTGGTAAAATGCGTCATGCAAAATGTATAACGTATTGTGTGACCACAGTCAGAAATAAATCAGTATCACCGATCTGTCAGCGGTCTGTCTGAATTGAATACTGTTCAGCTTGTGTGTTCTGTTAGACCAAATTTCCTTTACCCCGGCTGCTGTAATCTGCCCATAAGGGCCGTCTCCTGTCACTCTTGCAGCGGGGACATTAAAGGTCTGCAATCTCAACAAGAAGCCGAAAACAGTGTGTATTTTGAAACTGTGACTCCTGTTACTGTGCATAATGCAGGCAGCTCTGTCACAGCTGCAGAGTTTTGAGCGCTTTGCAGACCCTTGTAAACAAGAGCGTGAGTTTGCGGTAACTTCATTTGAGTTTGGTCAGTGAGCGAGACACTTCGCTACGGCGTCTAGCCGGGGTGTTGTGCTCTGCACGAGAAAACTAGCCACTGCGATCTCTCTCGCTCAATGTCAAAACGCAAACTGAGCTGTGAAATCAGGCTGTCCTTAGCTTTTACAGGGGTTTCAGGGACGCTGAAAATTCTACGTGTGACAGAGTTGACCGTGCATTTTGCACAGTGGGATAGTGTTTTGAAAACACACGGCTTGCGGCTTTTAGTTGACATTGCAGACCTTTAATCTGGAACTAACGGCACCCAGAGAAAAAGCAGTAGTCAGCGGTTTTCGGCCAGCCTAACCCCGCATCTGTCCCGTCTTCGGAAGAACAAGGACCCTGCCCCTCAGAGACCGCTAGGCTTTGCAGCAGCGGGACAATGGTCAGCGGTGGGAGAACTGGGGAAGAATGAGGGGAGGGGGGAGAATGGGGAAAGAGGAGACAAAGACACTTCACACAGTCAGGCAGAACACCATCACACAGAACTCCACAGTGCAGCCAAGGGAGGACAGCAAGTAGGTGCCAAGTGAGAGTGACTGTCCGTGGCGGACTGAGCTGCTGGAGATTGTACTGTCTGAAGTAGCCTGTAGATAAACTTTCATAGACACCGTAGACAGCCCGGAAACCTAGTAGTGTTTTGCCGTGTTCTTTGAGAGGTAAGGTTTTATACTTTTATTGAGTCTGTGTGTAGAACACGCAGTGTCGTGAATGTGTGCGAAGTTTGTTGAGTTACGGCCTTCTTTGCGGCCACCCAGTCTCTCTTGTCTTTGTTGTACCCGTACATGTATGTATGCTTCTTTGAAGTCGTATAGGCCGGATCAGGTGCTTGCGTGACTGTATCAGTATTACCCCAGTGTCTACAGTGTCTATTCACAGCGTCTCTTAAACAGAAGTTGAATGCTGAACACTGAGACTCCGACATGGCGAGCGCATGTATACTTACCGATCTCGTTTGTAGAAAGTTTGGCTGAATAAGGACCAGGCTGGGGAATTTTCAACCATTTGGCAATTTTCTGCCAAATTTCCCATCCTTTCAGCCAAACAGAAATATCGAAGCTTCAGTGGAAGAAAAGGAAAAAAAGGTTGAAGGTACAATAATGTATCAAGATACATGTAATGCCATATAGGACAATCTAACTTCATTTTTGAAGACTTGTACAGTATGTCAGTACCAAGGCGGTATTTTACTTCTGGGTGCCAGAAGAGGCTACTAAACGCGTTTTAAAATACTAAAATGTGTTTTCTTAAGTGTTTTCCTATGGTCCTCCAGCAGGGCGCTGCCTCTAGACCCCGGCTTAGGTTTCAGTCTGTTTTTCCTCAGCAAGGGTTCCCCAGCCGGAAGAACTCTATATCCGCTACGGGCCAAGCGTTTTCCGCCGGCTTTTTCCTCGTTGCCCTGTCTTTGATATCATCCTTACTTGGTGTAAAAAGGGGAGTCGGGGTGGCCGAATGGTAGAGCGTTTGACTTCTAATGCTCGGGTCGTGAGTTCGAATCCCGGCTGGGGCCAAATATTTGTGCTGGCTTTTTCATCGTTGCCCCGTCTTTGATGTCACCCGTATGTGGTGGAAAAGGACGTTAACCCCCCAAACACCCACCCACCCTTGGGGGAAAAGGACGCTAGACCATAAAACAGCCAACCAAACAACCGCTACGGTCATTGGTTTGATAATCCAATCTTCAGTGATGTATGTGTTCGTGTTCATGTTCTTGTTTTGCTTCCAAACTGAATTGTCTTTCGAATTCGAGACGTTGCGGTAGGTATCTCACTGTCTAGCTTGAAGTACTCACATTTCAGCATGAAAGTTTTAATGGCATGGTTCAACGAGACCCAAAGGAGAAACCAGTACCAACGTTACCCATTTCCGATTTCGTCATCTCGAAAGCCTTACATTTTTCTTACAGCGGAACACATCACCGGAAACACAGTTCAAAATTATGCGCATACAAACCACAGTATGTCACCGCGCGTACACCGGCTTCCGTTGAGTCATCTGTTCTTAATCCTCCATTGTCTTACACAAGCACATAAACCAAGAGGGTCGTAGGGGAGCGTGTATTTGTTGCCAGCAGAGACAGAGAACGGTACGTCAATTACTCAACGTCACACTGCTCTTGGAGGACGTAAGGACGTGTCATGGCAGAGGACACGCAGTCATGACGTAACTTTACAGGGCAGGAAGGTTTGTGGTTTTACACTGCTGCTAGGCACACCCTCTATAGGGACCCAGGGTCATCCTGTCTAATTGTGTTGTAGTACGAACTGATTTGCAGTGTCTGTGACCAAGAACATGAGAAGAGAGTCTCGTACATCAAGCTCTTCCTGTTGTGACGTGCAGGGTCACAGAGCTGTCACAATGCTTGTACATATATGCATGTACACCGCTTCTATGCCTATTCACTGATGAACTTGAATGCCAAAGCCTAGACGTACTGGCAGACCTCATCACAAATTGGAAATTAAAGCCAAAGGACCAAAAAGACCTACCATTTTCCCAACTCTCCTAACATGCGCGTATACACAAGTTAGGATATGTCATTAGCCTGGTACGTTCGTGTACCGAAGAAGCAGCTGCGTAATTATGTATTAGGTGGTTAGAGGACAGGTCTTCGCTTTCTTTAAAGTAATCGAAGTATCAATAGTACTAAGTGCTCAACTGGCTTAGAGCTGGCGCATGGGCATAAGTACACGCTTCGTCCATCGAACGTTTGTTGGCGTCTGCTTCCTCGTGGGGGTTGGTGTACAGAGAGAGAGAGAGAGAGAGAGAGAGAGAGAGAGTGTGTGTGTGTGTGTGTGTGTGTGTGTGTGTGTGTGTGTTTAGGAGTTTAACGTCCTTTTCCACGACGTATGGACGATATCAAAGACGGGGCAACGAGAAAAAGGCCAGCACAAATATTTGGCCGGGATTCGAACTCACGACCCGCGCATTGGAAGTTTTGCAACCACTGTGCCATTCGGCTGTCCCGGCTGCCCAGGTGGGCGGGGAGGCGGTGGGGGGGGGGGGGTAGGGGTTGCATCCTATACAGTAGATACATGTATATACATGTATATGTAATACAGATCAACAACATGGGAACGCGTCATGGCAGTTGACACGCGGCATAACGTACGTGACACCGCATTTTCACACTTACTTAGTTCCACAGTAATTGAGGCAGGTGAACAGTGACAACAACAATAATTACTGTAAGCGTTGTTTGTCCACGTCATATCAAAGTCTGATTGCTAAGCTTTCTCTACAGGTACATTCCGCTTATCCATGAGTCGTTTCAAGTTCAGTGGTTATTCGTATTTCTCCCGGCTGTCTCGATGCAGTTGCCGACTTCGTCAACACCCACACAAGGTCTTTTGCACCAGAAAATTGACTTCGTTAGTCAAATTGCAGTTCAGATATGAATCTGCGTATGGCAAATCATCATAACGCGATTATTAACGGTCGGATGCCTGTGGTTATGTGAGGTGTCAATGTACGCTTTTTGTTGTTTATGTAAGTAGTTAATCCTGGTCGCTGTTTTTGCATGTATAACTTCCAGATTAACGCCGCACAGAACACGCCTGTTTTCGACAGATCGACACAGCGAGACGTATGGTTGATTGGCTTGGGAATTAACATATCACACACTTCGATGCTTTTTTTCATCCTGTTGTTCTGTTCGGTGATAAAAGTCGATGATTGGCTGGGAAGGGGATTGGCCGAAAGAGCAATCTGTGACGCCAGTATGTCTACTTACAGCACCGATTAAAAAATACAAGAAGTGCAGAATGTTCAAACCACAATACTTTCTGGCGGGGTCGTCAAGGAACTACAAAACATACAAGGAAACCGAGTGCTCAGACTTCTCAAGGTGAGGGCAGCCGGCAGGCAGAAAATCTGAATCGTGACTTCAAGGTAGCAACTGTATCAGTGAATGTAATGTCAGATATTTGTGCAAAACTATAGAATTCCGCGTCATTCACAGAATGTGTGTGCGGTTACGCAGATCACAAAAATAGCGTTTCCATGATTGCTCGGGCTGACTTAGTCTGTAGTGTAGCAAGAAAAACAACGCATAAGATCGTGCAACACATTGACAGCGTGCTAGGTACGTGTGAGGGTGTTGAAATTTATTGGGGGGGGGGGGGAATCTCACTGAGCTGACTTAATGTCTGGTCCAAATTATACCGTATTAAATTCAGTTCCCAGTCTTTGCTCGCCTGATCAGCATTCATTTGTTGTCCCTTATCCCAGCGCATGGTTCACTTCTTGTTCGGCTTAGCACACCACACACATTTCCTTGTCTCTGAGCATACGATCATTGAGTGTCAGACACTGAAAAGGTGTGAAATCTGAAACGGAAGACCACATTACACCGACCCGTTCAGGTAGGCTTCTGCGCGACTGATTGCCTGTCTAATTTAGCGGCAGGACCGACAGTAAAGAGTGTGTTCCAGACAGACTCCAGGCTGCTGGCCATTGTTTGCTGGTCTGTGCGATCCACATAAATCCCAGCAGAAGCCTGGCTGAAGTGCTAGCTTCTCTCGAGTAGCGTACGCCAACCACTCAGTCTGCTCCAGGACTCACTGAGACCACTAGTGCCACGAGTTGGGTTAGTGTTGCTGGAACTGGCACTAGCTGACTTTCGAGTGTTGTCTGACTGTTAATCTGTGGACCGTTGTGTTTCATAGTACCGCCAGTCAGAAGGAAAGCACGGATCGTCTCTTTCCTGCTAAGATCACGTGTCGCCTTACTGACTCGCCTGAAGTGTCCCGTGCTGCACGTACAGATGTGGATTTGACACTAGAACTCAGTTGGTCAAAGGTTGGCCCAGATAACTACAGGCTGAGCCAGTAGTACAGACTGCCAACAGACTGGCTGTAATTTATGTACAACTTGAGAAGACTATACACAAATTTGGAGTGGATACTGACTGGAACTATACACTGATGTAGACTACGTCAGTACAGACTTCCTCAGTCCCCCGTGGCCGGCGTCACTGAGTGGTGCGGCTTTACCGTCTAACAATGACGTTTTACTGCTTTCGGTCGATGTGAATTAAGAATGATTTTTAAGGAAAATTGTCGCCGTATGAAGTCACGGTCAGCCGAACCACTCGAACAACTGCATGCGCTCGGATCAGTTGACGAATCAGTCTTCGCATTTCTGGGAATTTTGCACATTGTGTGACTGACCGGCGTCAGTGAAGGCCGGATTTGTACAGCTCGGCAGTGACAGTGCAAAGGCTACCGTGCCGCCAGTCAGTGCAAGTCAGTGTCACTGCAACAGTGTCCCTTGTGCAGGTCAGCGGCTAGCCCGAAAAATCTACCTCAGTCAGCCTGTGATGCAGCTTGCGAGCCCCTACCCCTTACCCGTCAGTGATGTGGACCAGAAAATGAGCACGTGATTTTCGGGCTCGCCCAACACTGCTGTAATTTCAGTGCTGCCTCAGTCAGTTCAGTTCTGTGGTCAGTCACGTCGGCTTTCAAGTTTTGCCAGTCATCATCCGTGATCCGCGACAAACTCAGCAAATTCACGTCGGACCAGCACTTCAAAGCTGTGTGTGTGAGGGAGAGAGAGAGCAGCACTTGTAAGTTACACAACCATCAATCACACAACAGGTGCAATGTTGTAGCGGATCCAATCCACTGAGCCGGCTCCCAGTACTACCACTAGGTAAGTGTCAAAGCCACCCGGCAATTTTTCCTCGTGTTTTGCATTCCGTTCCTTCAGCCCTGTTCAGATAAGCGGCGGGGGGATCAGTAATGACATTTGCAGTCGCTGGAACCGTGTCAGGTAGTCTGTAGAATACCACCTTAATCTCTTGAAGGGGCCGCTCGAGTACCACCAATATGGCTCAGTTTCGACTGAGGACAAAAATAATCTCCCATTCCGTGATATATGGCCCTTTCTTAATAAGATTTCTGCCTGCCTAGTCATATAAAACTCCATTCTTGTCTTCGTTTCGACCCTACTCGTGAATCGTGCATGTTTGTCATGTGGAGGCGCTGTTTACTCGGTCTTTTGGCCGGTCGAAACACTGCCCTATTCATGCCCTGTTCATGAACTGCATGCTGTGTGTTACCAGTTGTGCATGGACGGACTCGGACCAATTTGCCTCCAGTTAGAACTGACTTCGACGGCCGGGATATTAACTGAAAACTTGCCCGACAAGTCAATGTATATTACCGTACAGTCAGTCGGCACAGAGTTGCGGCGATTTTCAACGGTGTGTCATGCCGAGCTAATGATGTTGGTGATAGTAATCGCATGGACGGTCGTCTTTTCGTCGGCTCTGTCGCGTGGAAATGTTTAGCTATCGTGCTTAGAGAGCGAGGGAGAGAGAGAGGGAGAGAGAGGGAGAACCTGTGCTTAGCGTGTGAGACTGCACTACACAGTTGGTGTGAGGCGGGATATTCTCAGCCACAGTGATCACAAACTGCAGGTAAGAGTTTTATGGCACACGCGTGTCAGTTATGTGTCTACATTTGCTAAGCATAAACCCCGGATTTACATGGAGCAGCCATTTCGCCAGTGAGTGCAGTTTGCGAAGTTCACTGCTGGTCGTCACGGCCTTTTTTCACTGAGTTTTTTAGTTCTTGAAAGAGCCTGTAGGTTTATAAAAGTCAGTTCACGTTGAATGCGCGCCCATTTAGTCGGCAGCAAAGATCCCTGAACTGACCGCAGTTGCATGCTTTTTTTCACAACACTGCGGCGCAGCGTGGAAACACAATTTTTAATGTTTTCTCTGACCTGAAATGAACACGGTAAAGTGTAAACCAGACCCATCTTACAAACGGTGAAGGTAAACTATTATCATTCTTACGATACGGGCTTCCGCTGCTCAGTGGCAATAAAACTTGAGGCGAGAAGGCTGTAAATTGGGAGCGATCCGGCACAGGAGAAATGAATTTTCAAGCTCATGGGTCCTATAAAAATGCAAATAGTGTCATCGGATGAGTGCATCTTGCGGCCGTGCTGAAGGCAGCATCACTTTACACTATTCCGCTTCAAGTGTGCTGGGGTGTCCTCGCCGAATTGAAGGCGTTAAGTGACAGTTTTGATAGTTTTCCGTCGTCGTACAGCTTTTTGTACAACCTACATTGTCCTCGTGTTTGTTGATAGCATCAGTGCAGCCTGTGGAAAATGTTTGTGTACTTCACTGACCGACACCACACAAAATAAATTATGATGATTATTATTATGATTATTATAAGTAGTAGTAGTAGTAGTAGTATTGGTAGTATTAGGAGTATTATTATTATTAGTAGTAGTAGTAGTAATAGTAGTAGTAGTAGTAAATTCTCTTCAGTCGACTCATAGCTCGTTATTTCAAAAGGTTAAGCAAATATGTTACAGCATTTCAGTATCCCGTTACTTGATATGATTACCCCAAGGTATCGTCCGGTTTCAGGCCTACGTGTCAGATTTCATTTTAATCGCCACCCGTGTTTTCATAGCCACCATTGTATAAGACACTGTTCAATTTCTTTGGCATAGGTCGTCAGTATAATTTATTGAAATGGCTTCAGACACGTTCTGGTAGTTCTGGGGGTTTCACAAGCGGTATTCAAACCTGTCTACGCGACGACAACTTTACATTGTTCTAGTTATGAAAGCTTTAGTATAACCGGTCGTATGCTTTACAAATTACAGTCATGCAGTCTGTCACGTTGTACATCTACTATCGTTTTGTTTTCTTTGTTTACAACTTTTCGGAGCTTTTAGGGGTCGTGAGTGCGAAACCCGGGCGCTCAGTGGGGCCAGATATTGTGCTGGCTTTTTTTGCTCGTTGCCTCGACAGGCTTTGATATCACCCTTACGTGGTGGAAAAGGACGTTAAACTCCCAAACACCCACCCATCCTCTGAGCTTTTAGTACTGAGCTTTGACAAATACCGAGGGGAGCCGGGGTGGCCGAAAGGTAGAGCGTTGGACTTCTAATGCTCGGGTCGTGAGTTCGTATCCCGGCTGGGGCCAAATATTTGTGCTGGCCTTTTCATCGTTGCCCCGCCTTTGATATCACCCGTATGTGGTGGAAAAGGACGTTAAACGCCCAAACACCCACCCACCCACCCTTTACAACTACCGAGGGCTAAGTGAACGTGGTAATGATTTATACGGGCAAAGAGGTACCATTATTTCTGTTATTGCATAAATCCTTGTCGAGTCGTCGACGCGCTTATCACTGGTCAGTCGCTGAACTGTTAATATTACGAGTGGATTCCAGAGCTGCCGCCTTGGGCTAAAGACAGGATATGATATCACGTGCAGTTGTGCGTGTACACGGACACATTGATCTGAACCGTATGCGAGCCGCCGTGTATGTACTGCCAGCCTGAGAATGGAATTGTGGTTGGTAATTAGTATAAACGTCCGCATGAGTCAAAAGGTCTGGGCAAATTATGACGTCACTGTTCCCGAAATTCTCCCCGCGTTGATTTGTACGCCGGGTACACACCGCTAATTGTTTGGTTACCGCATGTGTGTGTGTGTGTGTGTGTGTGTGTGTGTGTGTGTGTGTGTGTGTGTGTGTGTGTGTGTGTGAGAGACAATGACAATGACAATGACAATCCTTTATTTTACAACGGTAGAAGATTTTGGCCAAAGGGCCAGTTTACAACCTTGCCGTTGCTAGACTACAGTATAAGACTAAAAGCTTAGGAGTATACACATTACAGACACTTAAAAATGAAATACAAGAAGGCGGAGAATAAGCATGATAGTTAAAATAGATGGCAGGGATAACCAAGAAAACAGAAATGATTAAAGTTAATGCAAACTAACATGATTATGTAAATATGTACATGTTGGGTGTTAGTAAATGACTACGGTAATAATGCTTAGTGAAGACTGGTTTCTAAGTACGTGTGGACGAAACTGGCTTTCCAGCTCTATTGAACTGAACGAAAAAAGTTAAAAAGCCGTTTCTTAAAGGTATAAAGTGAAGGGGATGATCTCACATGGAGAGGCAGCGAATTCCAAAGATCGGGACCAGAAAAGGATAGACTGGATTTGTACTTGTCAATCCTGGGGCGGGGGATTTTAAACTGATTGTGGGACCTGGAATAAAGGGATTCTTTTTGTGAAAACAAGGAGCAAAGATATGGCGGAAGAGTGTGCTTCCAAGCCTTGTACATTGTTAAACCTTTATTAAACTGAAACTGCTGTTTTAGTGGTAGAGAGAGAGAGAGAGAGAGAGAGAGAGAGAGAGAGAGAACTGGACTGCACTGTTAATAACTAAAACTGAAGGACTGTTTGCCGACATAATACAGGAGCTAATGGTTTTGTGTTGGCGAGGATTCAGTCCACGTTTCGGGCGAGCTGCTGATTGCAAATTAGTTGACCCCGGACCGGCCACAGCAACAGCACTGCAGGCCAAGAGAAACAAAACTCCCTGCTGCTGACTCCCGCAGCATGCATGGTTTTTCATTTCTGCCTCCCCGATTTTCCCGTCTTTAGCTCGACTTCCAAGCTGTTCGTGGGTGTGTGAGTGTGTGTGTGGGGGGGGGGGGGGGAAGAGTAGCGGCCCTTTCGTCTCAAGCACGCTCATGTTATGCAAATTTCGGAACGAGTTTGACGGGCAAATGTTAAAGAGCTTTGTTCAAACGTTGGGTGTGTACGCAAGGCTTGGACTGTAATCACTACAGTCGGCGCATGACGTGGTCTTCAGGGGGTGTCGTTGAAGTATTATAGATGTGGTTAGTTTTCTCAGTACGGCTTTGTTTGGAGGTTCTTGGCCGCCGGGAGACTTTGACCGTCGCTAAGGGTTCGGACGTGCGTGTGGGTGAATTTCAGGTTTCCGCTTGTTCCTTTGAGGAGGTGTCTTTCAAAGAGTAACAGTTTTTTTTTTGTTTTTTTTTTGTCCCTGAGCGTTTAATGAAAATCAAAGACTAGCCGCGCGTCCTCTGTTTGTTGGACATGGTCTGTTCAGTGGTAAAATGGTTTCACTGCATTTGTCATGGTGTGTGTGTGTGTGTGTGTGTGTGTGTGTGTGTGTGTGTGTGTGTGTGTGTGTGTGTGTGTGTGTGCGTGCACGTTGTGTGTGTGTACGTGCGTGCGTGCGTGCGTGCGTGCGTGAGAGAGAGAGAGAGAGAGCGTTTACGTATGATGTATTACACACTGATTATCGCCATCGCTTTATCCACAGACGAGCGAGCAAAAGGCTTGTTTGGTTTCAGTGCCTATGATCATGTACTATTTTGACAACTCCCTGTCAGCTTTCAACACGCTTGCCCTAAAGCTCCAAGCTCATCAGTTGAAAGTTTGTCTTCGTGTGCATCCGTGGCTCGCAAAGCCTGCAGGTGCAAACTAACCACATCACATCACAAATTCCACAGGGGAGGGGGGGGGGAGGGGGGCGTTTCGGCGATAGACGCAAGTGCTGTTTGGTTCAACCCTGTTCCGGGACCCTCGCTTCTCTAGTCCTTTTCGACGACGTCCAAATCGGGCTAACCGAGACCGAGCCGAGCTAAGTGATACCTAAGAAGGAAAAAACATACATATTCGGTGACAAGGAAAGTGGACAGTTGTTCGCAACTTCGTATTTTTGTTTTTTCCTTATTAGCTCGGCTCGGTCTCGGTTAAACGGATTTGGACGTCGTCGCAGGGGGAGGGAGAAGCGACGGACCCGGAACAGGGTTGTTTTTATGTTGTTTCCATAGTAATGGAAACAACATAATAGGACGGGCTAAAATTTCCACGTTCATAGGCAAGCATCTGTGGTACAAACGCACGTCACTGCCGATCTCCCGCAGAGACGATTATGCAAGTGTAACTCTGACAATGACGTAAGAAAACTTGCGTCATCGATGCTGACGCGTATGGTGTTCCGAACGCAGTTCTCCTCCTCAGTGAGTGCCGTCTGTGCGGATGTGTGTGCGTGTGTGTGTGCGTGTGTGAATTGTGTCCGGGCCCGTTTCTTCGAAGATACTTAACCGAATGGCTTCAAATTTGGGGTATCCAAATTTATCAAAATGTTACATTAGACGATTCAAGCGTGTGATGATTGCTTAAGTGATTTGGGAGTTATCGCCCTTTTGAGACAAGTTGGTTGTCTTTCGTGTACAGGCGTAATATTTATTTAAATCACTCAATTGTTTGGCAGTAGATAGCTTGAATACGGACTCTGAATTGACTCACTACTAGAAAATGGTCGCTCTTATAGTTTTCATGTAAACCGAGCCTGAGTTGACATTGCATGTGAACCCAGTTCAGATGCCTATTTCTCCGAAAATACTAAACCGATCGATTTCAAATTTGGGGTTTCTAAATGAATCAAGATTGTTGAATAGAAGGCCCGATCCAGGTACGATTGCACACATGATTTGCGAGTTATCGCCCTTTTCAAAAAAAGTGGCTTTCTGGCGTTTAAAGGCGTAATATTTACCTAAACCACTCCATTTTTGGGACATAGATAGCATGAATACGGACTCTCAACTGAGTGAATTTTGGAGGTTGTCGCTTTTATACTTTTGGCGTAAACCGTACCTGATGAAAGTGCTGGTGAACACACTTTAGATCTCAAAATCGCTCCTACTATACATAGATAATGAGCCTGGGGTGCCATAAAAAATATACAAAAAAAATTAGAAAAATTCACTGCAGCCGTTGTCGTCAGTTGACTCGAAAATTTGTACTCGAAGCACATTTCCTTTACACAAGCCACACGCCTCACAAACATCGCAGAAAAGGCACACGCGCACTGACGCAAAACTGTATCAGCGTCAGTTTGCCGACGTCATGTTTGATTGACGTGGGGGTGTGTCGTCACTTTTCGGAAGTTCTCTATTTGTAGACGGGGAAAGCGGGAGTTTCATTGATGTAGTGAGCTTTGTTTTTCCCACTGACTCTCACTCAATAGCATAGTAGAGTGAGAGAACACCACATAGGTCTCAATGGAGCACATGCACAAACGCGGCTCGCGCAAGTCTGCGTGCGTGCGTGCGTGCGTGCGTGCGTGCGCGCGCGCGTATGTCTGTGTGTGTCTGTGTGCGCGCGCGCGCAGCAGACATAACACATAGTGAAAAAACGTTCGCCGCGCAGACTTGTCTGTTAAACACATTGAGCCGGTATAAATTCGATCTTTACACTGCGCAGCAGCAACACTTCAATTTTCATGGGGCTGCTTTCATTGCAAGAATTGTATCCGAGTCAAAGTTATTACGTCAAATGTATTATGCGTCATCCCAATGAGGAAAACGTCATAGATTTCAAAGAAAACAACTTGACGTCTCTCCTCCAAAACCAAGATTGGTCTGACAAGCCCGGTCAGTTGTTTCCATTGAGAGAGAGAGAGAGAGAGAGAGAGAGAGAGAGAGTGTGTGTGTGTGTGTGTGTGTGTGTGTGTGTGTGTGTGTGTGTGTGTGTGTGTGTGTGTCCTCCCGTATACATGGCATTACAAAAGTACGACCGTGACGACAGCAGGTGATTAAATGGAAACAACATATTGGGCTGGTCAGTGGCCATCTTGTTATGTTGTTTCCATAGTAATGGAAACAACATAATAGGACGGGCTAAAATTTCCACGTTCATGGGCAAGCATCTGTGGTACAAACGCACGTCACTGCCGATCTCCCGCAGAGACGATTTTGCAAGTGTAACTCTGACAATGACGTAAGAAAACTTGCGTCATCGATGCTGACGCGTATGATGTTCCGAACGCAGTTCTCCTCCTCCTGAGTGCCGTCTGTGTGGATGTGCGTGTGTGTGTGAATTGTGTCCGGGCCCGTTTCTTCGAAAATACTTAACCGAATGGCTTCAAATTTGGGGTATCCAAATTTATCAAAATGTTACATTAGACGATTCAAGCGTGTGATGATTGCTTAAGTGATTTGGGAGTTATCGCCCTTTTGAGACAAGTTGGTTGTCTTTCGTGTACAGGCGTAATATTTATTTAAATCACTCAATTTTTTGGCAGTAGATAGCTTGAATACGGACTCTGAATTGACTCACTACTAGAAAATGGTCGCTCTTATAGTTTTCATGTAAACCGAGCCTGAGTTGACATTGCATGTGAACCCAGTTCAGATGCCTATTTCTCCGAAAATACTGAACCGATCGATTTCAAATTTGGGGTTTCTAAATGAATCAAGATTGTTGAATAGAAGGCCCGATCCAGGTACGATTGCACACATGATTTGCGAGTTATCGCCCTTTTCAAAAAAAGTGGCTTTCTGGCGTTTAAAGGCGTAATATTTACCTAAACCACTCCATGTTTGGGACATAGATAGCATGAATACGGACTCTCAACTGAGTGAATTTTGGAGGTTGTCGCTTTTGTACTTTTGGCGTAAACCGTACCTGATGAAAGTGCTGGTGAACACACTTTAGATCTCAAAATCGCTCCTACTATACATAGATAATGAGCCTGGGGTGCCATAAAAAATATACAAAAAAATTAGAAAAATTCACTGCAGCCGTTGTCGTCAGTTGACTCGAAAATTTGTACTCGAAGCACATTTCCTTTACACAAGCCACACGCCTCACAAACATCGCAGAAAAGGCACACGCGCACTGACGCAAAACTGTATCAGCGTCAGTTTGCCGACGTCATGTTTGATTGACGTGGGGGTGTGTCGTCACTTTTCGGAAGTTCTCTATTTGTAGACGGGGAAAGCGGGAGTTTCATTGATGTAGTGAGCTTTGTTTTTCCCACTGACTCTCACTCAATAGCATAGTAGAGTGAGAGAACACCACATAGGTCTCAATGGAGCACATGCACAAACGCGGCTCGCGCAAGTCTGCGTGCGTGCGTGCGTGCGTGCGTGCGTGCGTGCGTGCGCGCGCGCGTATGTCTGTGTGTGTCTGTGTGCGCGCGCGCGCAGCAGACATAACACATAGTGAAAAAACGTTCGCCGCGCAGACTTGTCTGTTAAACACATTGAGCCGGTATAAACTCGATCTTTACACTGCGCAGCAGCAACACTTCAATTTTCATGGGGCTGCTTTCATTGCAAGAATTGTATCCGAGTCAAAGTTATTACGTCAAATGTATTATGCGTCATCCCAATGAGGAAAACGTCATATATTTCAAAGAAAACAACTTGACGTCTCTCTTCCAAAACCAAGATTGGTCTGACAAGCCCGGTCAGTTGTTTCCATTGAGAGAGAGAGAGAGAGAGAGAGAGAGAGAGAGAGTGTGTGTAGTGTGTGTGTGTGTGTGTGTGTGTGTGTGTGTGTGTGTGTGTGTGTCCTCCCGTATACATGGCATTACAAAAGAACGACCGTGACGACAGCAGGTGATTAAATGGAAACAACATATTGGGCT
This sequence comes from Batillaria attramentaria, assembly GCA_018292915.2. Lineage (NCBI taxonomy): Eukaryota > Metazoa > Mollusca > Gastropoda > Batillariidae > Batillaria > Batillaria attramentaria. The sequence goes on from JACVVK020000083.1 coordinate 936,966, forward strand.
GGTCAGTGGCCATCTTGTTGTTCAATTATAAACGTTTTGACGATGACTGCTTTCACAAAGAGCCGTGTGTTTTGAAACATGAGTATGCACGCGCCTTTGCAATCTATCTAGTAACGCGTTAGTCACAGCCGTTGTCTTGTTGATAAAACGTCCCATTTCTTCGTTTCACGCCGATAGACCGAAGTCCACCTTTAATTGGAAACACTCGGTGCTACTCGAATTTCAAAATCAGTGGAAACACTCGGTTTTGCTGCTTGAACCTACACTCTGTCTGGTTGGTGCTACATTTGAAGCTGAGTAGCACCGGAAACACCCGCATTCATTTTTGACTACACCCCGTGCAGAAGGGCACAACAGTATACAACTGTAGACGACTGAAGTGCCAAGGAGGGCACTTAGTCTAAGCGTTACCATTTAAGTTATTAGCATGACCGTGCCAGGACATATCACTCCGTGTGTACACAAACCATGACACGGACGCCTCTAACCGCTTGCTGTGCTGTGAACATAACTGTTCAGTTCTCTGTAGGACGCAACTCAAATACGCCCACCCCATTCAACCCTTTTCCGGGTCCGTCGATAACTCCACGCTCCTGCCACCGCGGCCAAGTCGGGCTAACCGAGACCGAGCCGAGCTCATGCACTAGCTGGCAATAATCACGAAACAGGCTGAGAATGTACTGTGCTGGTGAATGCGACAGTTTTCACCGCTTCAGTCTGTGCACACTGTGAAATAACACGGGGACCTCAAAGTTGTTCGCAACTGTCCTCTTTCCTTGTCACCGAGTATTTTTGGTTTTTTTTCCTTCTAAGGTGTCACTTAGCTCGGCTCGGTCTCGGTTAACCCGACTTGGCCGTCGTCGCAGGGGCCTAGAGTTATCGACGGACCCGGGACAGAGTTGCCAACCCTTCACTGTTTCCTGGACTGAGTGTCACGCTGGGTCCTATTGCGGAATAGTGCGCGCGTTTCTCGTCTAAGGCCCGAAGCACACGAGCGTCGGCGTCAGCACCACGAAGCAAGCAGCAAAGGCTGCCTCGCATCACACGCCTCGCGGCATCGCGCGGCGTGCGCCGCTTGCATGCACACTTGGCTTCGGCGTCATTCGCCTGCACGGCCTGTTCGCTGAGCCCACACTGCACGCGCTGACCCACACTGCTTTCTGATTGGCTGAAACCAAGTCTGCAGCGCGGCGTCAGCAGCAGAAATAGGACATGTTCTATACGCGGCGTCAAAGGATTCCGCCGCCTGGCATCATTGATGCCGTTGCCTGTCGCCAGGCGCCGATGTCATGCACACGTGGCGGCGCCTTGAAACTGCCGCCGGGAGTGAGATCCGCCGCGCGGCATCATGACGCCGACGCTCGTGTGCATCGGGCCTAAGCACTTCAGTAACAGGGTACAATTTCACTCTTTGCATAGAAACCTTTCCCTATTTCTTGCCTGACGACCTTCAAGAGTATCAGGCAAAGTTCAAGAAGCGGTTAATAACAGTGAAAGCGGAGACAAGTCCGCATTGATGTCTCTAATTTTCCTGAATAAAGCACTCGTGTCTTCTGGTTGCCGTATTGTGTGTCGGTTTTGTCCTTGCGATTAAAATCGAATTTCCGGATCAGTGAAAAGATCCGCAAAAGAGCTGTGTGTGTGTGTGTGTGTGTGTGTGTGTGTGTGTGTGTGTTTGTGGTGGCGGGGGGGGGGGGGGCTGACAATAATACGGTCACGTGTTTATTATGGACTAATGGACAGTGTCAGATTGATTAAAACAAAAACCAAACAGGTTTCGAACCCGCACCTGTGACCAGAAGACAGTTACAGATCCGTGACCACCACAGCCTATCCGTCACAAGAAACTGAAGGTTATTACCGTAACCTCTCCACCGTCGTTGCTTATCTACCAGGGAGGCGACACGTGTGACTGCCCCCCACCCCCTCCCCTCCCAATACCCTCAGGAGAATGTCATTAGCGCGTGCCGCTGTCAGGACAGTTACTAATTAACTTATCGCTGCAAGGCATGTTCCAATTAACACCCATCTCTTGTGACAGGACCGTCAGACCGACCGGTGTGGCCTGCAGTTCACCCCTTTAATTACTGGCAAATTGTCCAGACTTCGGGCCTGATCTGGAAAAGTGGTGGCCTTGGTAGTTGTTGACCACAGAGTATGGTAGAGTTTGAAGTGGAGAGGGGATTTGGTCTAGTGGTTAAAGTGACCGACCGGATCCTGAAGCGGCAGGTTCGAATCCCTGGTGGGCAGGAATTTGGATGGGCATGCATGTCAGTCCAAATCAAGTAAAAATCACGTGCAGGCTTGTGTACAATGCCCGTCCCGCCCTCGTGTTTACACGCACGCACAAATATCAAGTGTGCACGCTAAAATTCCCACGTCCATCTTTCGAAGAAGAGTAGGCTGTGGGCGATGGCGTGTGAAACAGAAATACTGTCGCACGCACCAGAGTGAATAGCAGGGTGGAGGTTTGCACAGGAAGAAGTGCTCGGCGGCAGCAGGCTTTTACTACTTCGTCCTCCAGCCCTGCGGCGCCATGAGCATATCAGAAGAGATGGATATGTGCCCCGAGGAGAAGTCTACCACTGATACCATACCATACCATACCATACCATACCATACCATACCATACCATACGCTCCCTGTTTTGAGGTATGACTGAGCCGGTCCCGCGCAGTCCACACGAAGTGAACACGGCCCCGCCGAAACGGCACTTTGACCGTGAACAACTCGGTTCCTTGCAAGAATATTCCGTGCTTAGTACTTTTATTTGTTGACTGACAATCTTGGATGCGTTTGTTTTTTTATTATGTTGTTTCCATAGTAATGGAAACAACATAATAGGACGGGCTAAAATTTCCACGTTCATAGGCAAGCATCTGTGGTACAAACGCACGTCACTGCCGATCTCCCGCAGAGACGATTATGCAAGTGTAACTCTGACAATGACGTAAGAAAACTTGCGTCATCGATGCTGACGCGTATGGTGTTCCGAACGCAGTTCTCCTCCTCAGTGAGTGCCGTCTGTGCGGATGTGTGTGCGTGTGTGTGTGCGTGTGTGAATTGTGTCCGGGCCCGTTTCTTCGAAGATACTTAACCGAATGGCTTCAAATTTGGGGTATCCAAATTTATCAAAATGTTACATTAGACGATTCAAGCGTGTGATGATTGCTTAAGTGATTTGGGAGTTATCGCCCTTTTGAGACAAGTTGGTTGTCTTTCGTGTACAGGCGTAATATTTATTTAAATCACTCAATTGTTTGGCAGTAGATAGCTTGAATACGGACTCTGAATTGACTCACTACTAGAAAATGGTCGCTCTTATAGTTTTCATGTAAACCGAGCCTGAGTTGACATTGCATGTGAACCCAGTTCAGATGCCTATTTCTCCGAAAATACTAAACCGATCGATTTCAAATTTGGGGTTTCTAAATGAATCAAGATTGTTGAATAGAAGGCCCGATCCAGGTACGATTGCACACATGATTTGCGAGTTATCGCCCTTTTCAAAAAAAGTGGCTTTCTGGCGTTTAAAGGCGTAATATTTACCTAAACCACTCCATTTTTGGGACATAGATAGCATGAATACGGACTCTCAACTGAGTGAATTTTGGAGGTTGTCGCTTTTATACTTTTGGCGTAAACCGTACCTGATGAAAGTGCTGGTGAACACACTTTAGATCTCAAAATCGCTCCTACTATACATAGATAATGAGCCTGGGGTGCCATAAAAAATATACAAAAAAAATTAGAAAAATTCACTGCAGCCGTTGTCGTCAGTTGACTCGAAAATTTGTACTCGAAGCACATTTCCTTTACACAAGCCACACGCCTCACAAACATCGCAGAAAAGGCACACGCGCACTGACGCAAAACTGTATCAGCGTCAGTTTGCCGACGTCATGTTTGATTGACGTGGGGGTGTGTCGTCACTTTTCGGAAGTTCTCTATTTGTAGACGGGGAAAGCGGGAGTTTCATTGATGTAGTGAGCTTTGTTTTTCCCACTGACTCTCACTCAATAGCATAGTAGAGTGAGAGAACACCACATAGGTCTCAATGGAGCACATGCACAAACGCGGCTCGCGCAAGTCTGCGTGCGTGCGTGCGTGCGTGCGTGCGTGCGCGCGCGCGTATGTCTGTGTGTGTCTGTGTGCGCGCGCGCGCAGCAGACATAACACATAGTGAAAAAACGTTCGCCGCGCAGACTTGTCTGTTAAACACATTGAGCCGGTATAAATTCGATCTTTACACTGCGCAGCAGCAACACTTCAATTTTCATGGGGCTGCTTTCATTGCAAGAATTGTATCCGAGTCAAAGTTATTACGTCAAATGTATTATGCGTCATCCCAATGAGGAAAACGTCATAGATTTCAAAGAAAACAACTTGACGTCTCTCCTCCAAAACCAAGATTGGTCTGACAAGCCCGGTCAGTTGTTTCCATTGAGAGAGAGAGAGAGAGAGAGAGAGAGAGAGAGAGAGAGTGTGTGTGTGTGTGTGTGTGTGTGTGTGTGTGTGTGTGTGTGTGTGTGTGTGTGTGTGTGTGTCCTCCCGTATACATGGCATTACAAAAGTACGACCGTGACGACAGCAGGTGATTAAATGGAAACAACATATTGGGCTGGTCAGTGGCCATCTTGTTTGAATTTGTATGCTACCGCCGTTACTGCTGAACGGGTAAAGTTGCCGTCAGTGTTTGCCGTGTCTCCTTCTCTGTCTGTGTCAGTCAGTGTACCCGCCTTTCTGTCCGCCTGCATGTCCGTCACCCGCCTGCCTCTTTGTCTGCCTGTCTGTCCACAGACATCTCGTAGGATTTCGGCCTCTTTCTCTCGAGTATCAAGTGCCGAGTTGTTAATCCAATAGTTATGGCTAGCCCATGAGTGATCGGGGAAGTCACACCCCTCGATTACAGGAGAGGGGCACTATGACTAGTAATCCAAGGACGTGGCAGAATTTTCTTTCGTTTTCTAACCGGCGAGCTGCTGTTTGCTTGCGGCGTACGTTAACACGTATTACGATATGAAACGCTTTAGGTATTTTCGCTTAAAGTACCGGCACATTTTGCTAGTTTCACGCATGGGCTCTTTCGAAGAACAACGATTGAATAATAGCTTGGCATGAGAACAAGACACACTCCGCCGCCGTGTGTAACCACTCAGGTCAGTCGCAGCTGCATGCGCCGTGCGTCATTCAGTAGACGCCGGATGATGACGCAACCGAACGCGACCGAGTTTGACCGCTGCCCGGCCTACGGCAGCCGCCGGGTGCAGTTGTATATATACTGTAAGCAAACAGTCACCTGGAAATCATTCACCCTAGACTTGTCACCAATTACTGGCCGATGCAGACGACTTGGGTTGCAATTAGCACCCTCTTCAGTCGCCGTGTACACAGCGGACCCGGCCCATAAACACCCACTCCACTCGGGGTAAACTTCACTGCCCGCTTGGCTTTGCCACTCACCCGTTGTAGGCTATCGCGAGGCAGACTGAGAAACCGCGGTCGAATCTTCGCGGATGGACGCGAAAAAATTCAGCGTGAAGAAGAGGGACGTCGTTAACTAACCCGTTGTTCCCCAAGCCGGTGCGTTGTTTTTTTGGGTTTAACGTACTTTTCCCGCCACACGTGGGTGACACCAAAAGACGGCGCAACGAGGACAAAGCCAGCACAAATATTTGTTGCCCAACCAGAATTCGAACTCACGACCCGGGGATTGATGGTCCAACGCCCTACCATTCGATTCAAGTATCCCGGGTCCCCTGTTACCGAACTGGGAATACACCAAACTGTATTTAGAATGGGAAACAGACAAGTACAGAAACGAGTAAATTCAGTTGAGTATTACTTCATTGTCCTGTGTACGTTATAAGATGATGATCTATAAGGTAAAGTGTGTAAACAAACATAGAAACAATAACAACAAGAAACAAAAACACAAACCCCCTTCCCACTCCCTAAAAACAGCAGCCGTAGCAGCAGCAGCAACACCAGCACCAGCACCACCACCACCACCACCACCACCACCAGAATAGCCAAATAACCCCACTTTCCTCCCGTACCCAGCGAAAATCACAACAAAATAAAACAATACCACCCCCATCCCCCCCCCGCCCCCAAGAAAACAGAAACAAACAAACAAAAAACACCAGACAACAGCAACAAAAACCGAATAAAAATACACAAAAACAACAACCCAACAACAACAAACCTGAAACAACAACCACCACCCCTCGCAGGGGGAAAAAAACCCACACAACAACCCAAAAAGAAAACGCCAAAAAAACACAACTAACAAACAAAAAACAAGCAAGCAAACAAACAAAAATCAGATAAAAAACAAAACAAAAACAAACAAAAGAGAGGGAGAACAAAAAAAGACCCAACACAACTTGTACAACAACAGCAACCATAGTCGAACCACATGACCATAGTAGTCGTATTTAAAACAGTGAAATGTCAAGCGTTGTGAGGACGGCGTGGTCCTGCCCTCCAGCCAGCTCACCTTTTAAAACACTTGTTTTCCTTGGGAGGAGCCGTGTAGCGGTTTTAAGCTACAACACTAAAACCCTGTCCCTTCTTTCACTGCCTGCTTCACGGGGTGCAGTCAAAATGACGCGAGTGTTTCCGGTGCTACTACCCTTCAAAACTAGCACCGCCAGAACAAAGTGTTTCCAAGCTGTATTACCGAGTGGTTTCATTTTCAAATTTGAGTTGCACCGAGTGTTTCCGGCCAATGGACTTCAGTTTGTCGGCGTCGGTGGAACTGAGGAAAAGGGCCGCTTATTAACCAGACAACAACTTTGACTAACCAGTCTAGAGTTTAGCCCGAAGACTCACGTGCTCTCAGACTCACTGTGACGTGTTTCCAAACAGTAGCACCGAGTGTTTCTATAATTTTTAAATTTGAGTAGCACCGAGTGTTTCCAACGGGCCGAACTTAAGCCTGTCTGTGTGAAAGAAAGATGGGGCCGTTTATCAACCTGACAAAGACTTTTACTGACGCGCTTCTACAGTTTAAATGCATGCTAGTATTCAAACTGACATAACTTGATGGGGGGAGCCGGGGTGGCCGAATGGTAGAGCGTTGGACTTCTAATGCTCGGGTCGTGAGTTCGTATCCCGGTTGGGGCCAAATATTTGTGCTGGCAGTGGCTTTTTCATCGTTGCCCCGTCTTTGATATCACCCGTATGTGGTGGAAAAGGACGTTAAATCCCCAAACACCCACCCACCCTGACGTAATGGTTTTGCGTGAGAGTAATCTTAGTCGACACCAGTTGTAAAGCGGAGTAACACCGGAACCTCTCGCGCCCATTTCGACTACAGCCCCTGTGTGCTTGGATACAGGTCAGAGATTTCTTTAGGCGAAAGTATTAGGCTAAAACTAACAGCAGCAGGATTACAAGTCGTTTACTTTGTTGAGTGGGGGGTTCACGTAACATGACTTGAGGGGTATAAATATACCGTGTACAGTCAGTGCTGAAGGTCTTTGACCTTATACTGGCAGGAGGGTTTTAACGGGTAACCGTAATGTGCAGAATATAGCCGGTATCACGAAGACATGCTTTTAGGCGATGGGGTGCATAGCAGGATGGAGGTCTGCAGATCAAGTAGCGCTCAAGAGCAGCAGGCTTTCACTGCTTCGTCCTCCGGCCCTGCGGCGTCAGCGTCTCGGAAGAAATGGTTAATGTGCGGCGAGGAATAGCCAACCATACCCTACCCTACTATACTCTGCCCTGCCCTGCCCTGCCCTGCCCTGCCCTACCCTTCCCTTCCCTTCCCTACCCTACCATAGTCCCTGCGTACGAACATGATCGAAGGCCGTGCTGTTTTGATGCAGTCCACTTCGGGTACCGTGCGCATGGGGGGCAGAAGGCGTGCACTGTCTGATTGGATCACACGGTTCGGTGCACACGAGGAGAGCTAGAGATCGGGCAATGAAAACTTGCAAGCTTACTTTCCTTCCTATACTGGGGAGTCTTACGGAAAAGTCAAACCTACAAATCACTAGAAAAAGGTTTAGCCTTTGTCTACACACCTGTAAGACCTAGGAAAAACCCTGGAAGATGTGCAATAATATGTAAGACGTCAAGACGATTTGTTTGATCAGTTATGTGTATTCCATGGCAACTGACGTTGTGGATTTGTTTTTAGTAGATGCTACATGATAACTGATTCTGTAAACACTTGATGAATTATTGTTCATGATATAGAAAATGCCAGACATTGTCTGAAATAAGTGGTGTTTGGGTGGTAACCAGCAACATAGTTGGCTTTGCTTACAGGCTCCGCCCCTAGAATTTGTAACATCGCAGGCCTGTTGTTTCTAGGGACTGAACGCTGTTAGAGTTTGTATTCAGTTCGGATCGTGATAGCCTGAGGTAATTCTACGCATTTTTGTTCATATTTTGCGTCAGCTCAAGTTGATTTGGATCGCTGGGGCGTCGTGGGTTTCGAGCCCAATCAGTGGCGACTGGGGCCAAATATTTGTGCCTTTTTTTTTCTCTCTCTCGTTGCCCCGTCTTTGATCTCACCCTTATGTAGTGGAAAAGAACGTTAAACCCTCAACCCCCCTCCTCTCCCTCTCCTCCTTGTAGCTACCCCGAAATTCCTTTCAGACGCATTCACCTCGACACCGGCAAGTCCTACGAAGAACTGGGATCGTTAACTAAGGGACCTAACTCTTCCCATGATCAAGGCGACGTGGCCTGCATGGCTTGTCTCCCCCGATGACTTGGTCGGACCCACCCGAGTGTGAGGCGCTTTCGGGTCACTTCACACAACGAAATGCGCAGTGACGTGGACAGACATGAGCTATAGGCTTTAGTGCGCTCTCCAAATTCCTGGACGGAACGGCAGCCAAGACGCAGACTAAACGAGAGAAGAAATCTCATAAGAAAGTTGCCGACTAAACCCTTCTACGCTGACTGGTCACAGTGTAACTGATGTGGTAGACCGTGGAGAGTTAGCTGGAGCCTAAGTTGTGATGAGGTGGCATTCTCAATTTTCTCTTCTAGCTTGTGAAACTTGCCCTGTTTTGAGATTTTATTTACTTTTTTGTGAAGATTTACCACCCCATCTCCCCGCCCCCCCCCCCCAAACAAACAAACAAAAAACAAACAAACCAAAAAAACAACCCCAAAACAAAAACAAAACAAACAAAAACAAAACAACAACAACAAAACAACAAAAACCCCAAACAACAACAACAACAACAACAACAACAACAACAACAAAAACTCAAAAGAAAACAAATATGAGAAAATGTCCTCCGCGGTATACTGAGCCAGTCACTGACTTACATACTATAACCCAGTGCCCTATATTTCCTTTTCCCTGTAATGAGGGCAAGTGGTTTAGACCGAGGAGGAGGGATAGGGGACGGGCAGCGGTTAGACGGTAAACCACATTGTCGGTTGTGCATTGACACAAGATTATGAGATGGCGGTGGGGCAAACAACTACAAAACAAACAAACAAACAAACAAACAACAACACAACCCCAAAACACACACACACACACACACACACTTTGTTAGTTAGTTAGTTAGTTATTTAGCTAACTAACAAACACACACACACACACACACACACACACACACACACACACACACCGTAGTTCATCACCTCGATTTGACATGATCTTTGACTTCTGTTTAAATTTGTGCTGTAACAGCTCTGTCTTTCTCTCCACCCCCCTCCACCCCTCCGTCTGTCTGACAGACGCGCGCGCGCGCGCGCGCGCGCACACACACACACACACACACACACACACACACACACACACACACACACACACACACACACACACACACACACACACACACACACAATGTCAGTGCATTTCTACCGGCTTCATACAGTGTGGAATCGATTCCACCCACGGCCGAAGACACGACTGCTTCTTGCATACAAGTGTCATCGCCGAGTGAAATGCGCGTCATGGGGATAAGTCAGTTGAAGATACTAAACAGACATAGCCTACATTACTGCTTATCAATACGAACGTCCGATTCGAACTGAGCGGGTATCTTGTTGGCCGTGGGCACTGCGGAGCGCCACAGTGCTGTCCACAGTTGTGACACAGTTGTGATTTTGGGGGTTTCCGCCGCTGTGGCGTAATGACAGCAACCTGGATTTCAAATAGCCGCAACTGTGACTGTGCGCTGTGGTTTCCACAACAGATTCTGACTGGCTGTACTACGTCACTTGGCGTGCAAACCGTGCTTGGCGGACAGTGCATCTTCAGTTGGTTTGTCACCGAGCCGCGGCACTGCTGTGTTCAGTTTTGTAGTTAGTAGACACACCGAGCGCAACGACTGTGATGTGCACATGTGTGTTTCGCGCGCTGTGCCCAGTTAAGAGCAGGCTTAAGGAAAGTGCATGTGCGTGCAGCAGCACACGCGTATAACAACGTACGTGTCACTAGACCAGCCTTGACTACCCCTAGCTCACTTCTGTTCAAGTTGTCTTCTGAAAAAAGGGTCTAAGCGCTTATTAAATCCATGACGCTTAAACTCGTTCACCAAATGACATCAGACGTCACTCTAGTTGCATACTTGGCACCTTTCGCTGTTTCCCAATCTGCCCCCATCAGCCAAGTCGGGATCAACGGGGATTAGCGCCGGATCGATAAGAGATTAGCCCCTCCGACCTTGGTGGGCGCGCCCCAGTCGCCGCTGAGAGCGTGCATTTCTCGAACAAAGTCCTTCACAGCTACTGCAAGTGCCCAAACATTTTGCGGAAAACAAGACGAAAATTAACTGCTGTGTGTGTAAGATGGCCGAAATCAGTTGCTTTGTGCAAAGTGGCTGGGGAAAACAAGGCGAAATCAACTGATGTGTGTGTACAACGGCAAAAATCAATTCAGTGCTATGTGTGTAAGATCATGACTGCGAAATCAACTGCTGTGTGTGTAAGATTGCGAAATCAACTGCTGTGTGTGTAAGACTGCGAAATCAACTGCTGTGTGTGTAAGATTGCGAAATCAACTGCTGTGTGTGTAAGACTGCGAAATCAACTGCTGTGTGTGTAAGACTGCGAAATCAACTGCTGTGTGTGTAAGACTGCGAAATCAACTGCTGTGTGTGTAAGATCTGTCTTGAAATCACGAAGCAGTCGTGATCACCAGCGCTTGAAAAGTGAAAATGGTCGAAGATTTTATTTTTATTTTTTATTTTTTTTAATGAGGACGTGTGCTGCTAAGGTGTTAGAATTGCGAGTTGTGATCGTACTAGTGTTTGAGTTTGGACATGTAGGTCAGTTCAGGGCTCAGGCCGGCGTAAATTCGCGTTCTGGCTGGTGCGCAGCACGCAGACCACCTCAGGTTTGAGTTGGATTTTTTTCAGGCTGATTTCTGAACTGTCAGCGATTCTGAATACTTCAAGGGTGTATTGTAAGCTACGGTCAGCTTCATCTGCAAGTTGGACACTAGGGAATTTTTGCGGGGCGTTATTCTGGACATTTAACCGTGAAGCACTGAATACTTCTTCGGAGTTCTGCTCCATGCTCAGTATCGCTTGAGAGTTGCGCGTTTGGGAAATTCTCTGGTGCAAAGTTCTGCAAAAATACTGATCGGCTTTCCAAGAGGGATGCGCTACGACTTCGGAGAGACTACGCAGGACTAGCTCAAAGTGTAATAGCGGTATCGCTTGAAAAGTGTGCATTGTAGGGTTCCCCCCAGAAAGTCTGATCTCCTCTATTCAAGCGTTGCTTTATGCTGTGAAAGGTGGGCATTTGCAGATTAGGCGAAGAGACCCCCCAATCTCAAGACCCGCGCTTTCATGTACTGTCCCTCAAACGGGCACCAAGACGTTGCGCCATTATCATTGAAAATTTGCGCTTTAGGGGGATTAGACTTAAAGGAGCTGTCTTCGAAAGAGAAGCCCTTTAATCTACAGCAGAGAAAGATCAAAGAAAGAATTGCTTGATTGTTGTGTTCAATCACTGGTGAATCTCGTGTGTTTACAGAGGTATTCTAAACACCCCGTTTTACTGCTTGCTGGCAAGGGCTGCACGCAGCGGACGTTTTCGTCATCCACTATCGATTTTTACTGGCGACAAAGGTTTAATCATGCAGTTTTAGGCCTGTCGGGCTCTTGAGAGGTTTAAAACCTTTATTTTTCAGGTCGCTGAGTGCTTCGTGGGGTGTATTGAGAATGCCGCGAGGGCGATAGAGGGCTGGGGGTGGAGAAAGGGGGTTGGGGGGAGGGTGCATGCATAGAGACAAGAAACGTTTTTCCTCTTTTCAAGCAAGTCTGATTTGGATCGAGAAAACTATCATAATGTGAAGGAGCCAGCATAAAAGAGTGTTTTTTTTATTTTATTTTTATTTTTACGTCAGCTGCACGAGACTCTTGACAACGCGCACTTTAATTTTTGTATGGGTTCATTGCTAGGCTTTCTTTCTTCAAACAGATCAAACTGATGGAAATTGAAACAAAAGAAACGCCGAAAGTATGCGATCTGTTTGATATGAACAGAAAGCTGTAGGCAATTTTTTTTTTTTGCCAGACAGTCTGTTCTTTGTGACATGTAGATGACTGGTTTGTTCTTGTTTCATCACAAGCAGTCATCATATTCAGACGCTTGATCCTGAACGATTGACCTTGCACGTGCAGCCTGTACAAAAAAAGTTGTGAGAATGATTTAATTGCCGTAGCAGCTCTTGTCTGGAGAGGAACAACCGAGTTTTCAGAGATCGCTCCGCTGTTTTCGTTTGACATGAACGCAGTTTGAAACAAACTCTACATCAAATTCGGAGTGTGTGTATGTGTGTGTGAAGTTATACTCCATTAGTTTTGTTGTATAGATCTACATTTTGGACATCTTCTACATCTGCACTGATTTCAAGGCTGTATTCCAGACTTTCATGCGGGGAGCCGGGACAGCCGAATGGTAGAGCGTTGACCTTTGAATGGTCGGGTCGTGAGTTCGATTCCCGGGCGAAATATTTGTTCTGGCCTTTTCCTCGTTGCCCCCGTCTTTGATATGACTCGTACGTGGTGGAAAAGGATGTTAAACTCCTGAACACCCACCCAGACCGTCGTGCACTTACAACCGAGTCAGTCGAGTACATTTCATCGCCATACAGCTAAATCGGCAGGCCCGTCGGACCGTGTCCGCTGGAATAAATCTAAAATTGTGGAAGTAACCTTTTTCACAAGCCTGCGCATCTGTCATTTTGTCCAGCCGGTGCAGCATCCATTTTCACAAGCCGGTGCACTTGACTTTTTCGCAAACCGGCGTATCAGTCATCTGGTCAGGATGACACAGGACTGACATCATTTTGTCCAGTACAGAATGGACACCGCGGTCCAACCCTGACCCAGCGCTGCGCCGTCGGTGACCACGTGACCCCTGCTGACCGGCCACACTGAGAGGCTGTGACATTTATGTACGCCTGCTCATCCACCTGGCTTTATGCCTGCTCTCCCGCCACCAGTAAAATATTCACCTGATCTGATCATCACTGACTACGCCAGCATGGAACCACAGCAGTTCAGTCGGCAATTGCCAGGTGGTAGAGTGGTTTGCCTTTCCCTTCTTCGCTTCTTCGTCCATGTCAGGGGGAGCCGGGGTGGCCGAATGGTAGAGCGTTGGACTTCCAGTGCTCTGGTCCGAGTTCGAATCTTGGCTAGAGCCAAATATTGTGCTGGCTTTTTTATTGTTGCCCCGTCTTTGATATCACCCGTATGTGGTGGAAAAGGACGTTAAACTCCCACCCACCCCCACCCACTCGTCCATGTCAGTAGGGCTCAGTCAGTTTAGTTTGCACCCCTGGGCCGTACTGGGCGAACTGTACGTACCAGCGTAGCCACGTTCATTTAGTAGAGTTCGCCTGCTTAGATCGGTTTAGGGTTAGGTTTAGGTTTAGGGTTAGGTTTAGATTTGGGGTTGGGGTTACCTTGTGGTAATGGTGCAACCGCTATGTTGTTTAGACGGCCGCAGTGCATTTACAACAGGTGCAAATGTCACAAGGGGGCGAACTATACCAACGAGTCAGTAGGTGGCGCTCGCCGGCTGCGGTGTAGAATGTCACATAGGTATTGAAAGCTGTCGCACTGAGAAGCTGTGTAAAACGGAGGAAATCAATGATCGACAGACTGGGCAACACATCAAGACAAAAATCAGTTCATTCACAGGATACGATATACGCCTGTAGTAACTTGAAGCCAGACTTGACACGTTCACCAGATGTCTTCGTAACAGCTTGTAGAGTTTCTAATTTACACCACGCGTGGCTCTCTTGGAAAAAACAAAACAAAACGCAAAGAAAGCACAAAGCGCTGTAGGGGGTTTAGAGTCCGTAGTTAACACTGGACAAGAGAACATATTAATTTTGTCATTTTGTGTTCGAAGAAATGTTTGAAAAGTGTACTTTCCACCAGAGTATGCTGCTAAGATCTCCAGTGGATATTACGGGAGCCGGGGTGGCCGAATGGTAGAGCGTTGGACTTCTAATGCTCGAGTCGTGAGTTCGTATCCCGGCTGGGGCCAAATATTTGTGCTGTTTTTTTTTCATCGTTGCCCCGTCTTTGATATCACCCGTATGTGGTGGAAAAGGACGTTAAACCCCCAAACACCAACCCAACCTCCCGTGGATTTTAAGTGAAAACATACCAATTTATTTCTTCTTGTAATTTTGATTTTGGTAATGAATAGATGACCCCATTTTCTGTGATAAATAGAATGATGACCTCATCTTAGTTAAGCGAGGGGACACCCCAGTGATAATCTAAAAGGCAAAAGTACGGATGACAGAACAGACTGAGGCACTGAAAAACAAACCCAGACCAGGCATCTGAAAGCCAAGTGAAGATCCTCTGACGCTGACCAAAGTTAAGCAAATCAGCCCTCACACACCCCAAAGACACTCGCCTAGCCAAGCAGCCAAAGACACACGCCAGGAACAACTTGTCCTTAAGGGCCAAAAGCCATAGGACGTAAAGCAAGCTAATGATGATCTTAGTTACTCAAAATGTGCTTTTTGTCAGTGAAATTTGCACTGACTGGCAGTGGTCACACGAATGTAGGACAGCAGCTGCGGCGTATTAGAATTAGTCCCAGCAATGCTGCTGCTGGGTACCCGCGCAAAGCTGTTGACAGCCCGGCTTCATATCTCAGAGCGTTTTCACAACCAGGGACTGTATACATATCATACAGTTCAATCTATCGACAGGCCCGGCCCGGCCCGACTACAATGTACACGTAGTCACAGATGTAACTCAGTACTCATTGCTGGGGGCCAGACATGTATCATATCCATTTCCCCCCATATCGCGTATATTGTCATTCACACAAGCGTCGATGTATCATTCTGACATCTGGCTTTTGATCTAGCCATCCCACAGTTAATGTACTGGCCGTGAAGCCTCTTCATACATCCAGGGGCATTGTTTATGTAGTCGTCTCAGTATATACACAGCATCTGCGGGCGTGTTTACGACTGCTCAACCTTAGCTACGACATACGACTGTCTCTGACACCACTCACCCAATTTTTTGTTCTTGAAAACTTTCCGTTGTATTTGAAATGCTGAACAAGAGTCTATGTTAATTTCATAACAGGCATTAGAGATATTTTCTGAGGACTTTGCAATGGCAAGAGCTGGTTGATGTGTCGCGTATATATAGTGGTTGATGTGTCTAAGACGCGTATACTGGTTGATCATTGTGTCTAAGACGTGTAAAGTGCAAGGATTTGGAAGTTGTCAGCCAGCAAAGCCGACGAGACAGATGGTGACTGGTGACATGTGCGATGTTTGACCATATCGTGTGAAGTCTGAAAACTTTTGTCGGCTTCAGTGGCTTTGAAACTGAGAGCTCTACTTTCACGAACATAAACTGTTTTGTTATGGACGTGTGAAAACAGCACTTTTTTTTTTTTTTTTTTTTTTGCCAGCGCCACGGACTTTCTGGAAGCTTTAAGCAAGACTACAGGGTTGACTCATTGTATAGTTGCTCTTTGATCTTTGAGTTTTAAGACGATATTTGTTTTAGTGACCGTCTGCATGACTGCCAGCGACAAC
Source organism: Batillaria attramentaria (assembly GCA_018292915.2). NCBI lineage: Eukaryota > Metazoa > Mollusca > Gastropoda > Batillariidae > Batillaria > Batillaria attramentaria. The sequence continues at coordinate 952,993 of JACVVK020000083.1, forward strand.
GTGTAAGTGGGAAGGATCAACGCGTAGGCAGACAGGTTGCGGAAGGGTGCTAACCCCAGTTAAAGGTCAGATACACTAAAAAGCTGGCGTGGGCAGGGGTTAAAATTGTGCGCGCGCGGCTTTGGGTTTGTTTTTCCGAAAGTATGACCGCCCTCATGACTTTCGAGTTTCATCAGCAGCATGCACTTGACGATACACTACGTACACAGGTGGACAACATGTAATGACGTGCACATAATTTTACATTATAAATATGTCTACTCTTCGGTCTTCGTCTACAACGGCACTAGGCTATTTGTCTTCATGATGGCTGGCGGTGACTTTATGAGCCCCACAACGCCCAGACACCTGCCACGCGGATGGTTTGCACCTTGCTGGGGGCGAAGAGGTGTACACATACTCGGTCCATAGTTTCAGGTGGATACTTGAGAGATCTATTGTCAGTCAACGCTCGACAACGTCCGGTATTTATACTCTTCGCACAACGTATGTGTGTTTGTAGGTGTTTGTGTGTGTGGAGAGGATTCAAGTGCATATGTACACGTAGTGCTACGTATAAGAAGCCGACAGAAAACGTCTTATCAACAGCGTTCGAATTTTTTTCAACACAGTGCCTTTGACAGTGCGTCCACGTTCGGAGAGAATGCGCACTTGAATGTTTGCAAGCTCTTGCCCAAACGCTATGTGGGATGCGACGTGTGTCAAGTTCGTTTAAACTGAAATTGCATACTGGACGAATGTGTATTTCTGTCAATTGCCGACATACTACACGACATCTCTTTGGATGCGTCAGTGCCGGCATGCATTTTGGGATAACACGGGCGACCGACTTTGTGCAGACAACCCTGATAGCAAACCAGTGACTGTACATTGTGTGTGCATGAGTTGAAGAAACAACATTACTGTTGGCACAAGACCGGACATGTTTGTAGTTTTGTGAACGGGTGTAATTTACACAAATCTGTTCGACATTGCTGCGTAGTCAGGTGTATCGTGTAAGGTTCCAGCGGTAAGCACTTGACCTGATATTTGACTCTGTCGCGGCGTACATGATGATTTTAGACCGACCTGCACAAACCCCCCCCCACCCCCCCCCACCCCCCCACATCTTCAGCTTGTTCACTGAGACACCGACACTTCAGTTGCAGGTTTCTGAAGTTCCGAAAGTTAATTCTGATAAAGGCAGTGCAAATTACCGAAGTGGTCATCGCCGTAGTGTGACGTTTTGGCTGAAGTCAGCATCATCACGCACTATCACAATCAACGTGAGACCATAGTCAGGAAATTTTTAGTCTTTGATCGAGGACAAACAGACTGGGCAAAGTGTTAATTACTGTAGTTTGACGTATATGAAGTATCACCCACCTTAACATGTGTCATTATCTACGCGAGAGCACGGCATGGTCGGATAAACTAACTCTGTACTATACCAGTAATCACGGACAAGTAGGTTCATCTTGTAACTTGAAACACCACACTGACTAGGGTGTTACGTTAATCCGGAGTTTTTGTGAAGGCGGTGTCATGTTTACGGGGCTGAATGCGACCCCCTCGTAGCGCTCGGGTGACGCCTGTGAGGAGAAATAGTAGAGCGATGAACCGGAATCGATACGCTAATGAATGAAGTACAGTGTAGTGTTCGCTGTGTGGCGATGTACATACAAACTGAGGGCTGGTCTGCCTCTGTGTAATGCTCGGTAAACGCTGACTCGAACAGGAAGACGCACACATCACTTGTCTGTGTAGGAAGGGGTTTGTCGTTTCCCTAATCAGATCAGGACAGGACTCAGCCCGGTGAAAACATCACGTGCTGTCTTGTGCGCAGAACGCAGGCCTCTCAAGTTTCTGTTGGATTTTTTTTCCTTTTTTTGCTGAGAGTGTATCAGTCTTGCTTCATGTTTAGCCATAGCATTGCAACAAATACGGACCCCCCCCCCTTCAAACCCTCCTCAAAAAACAACAACAAAACAACAAAAACACAAAACAACAATAACAACATATAAAAAACAAAACAAAGCCACAAACAAACAAAAAGAAAAACGACAAAAAATCAAACCAACTAACAAACAAAAACCCAAACAAAACAACAACAACAACAGTAAAAACACAACACCCCCTTCCCCCCAAAGCAACAACAACATAAAACGACGCCGACAACAACAACAAACCCAAACAAAGAAAAAAAAAACAAGAAAAAAAGGAAGAAAAAAGCAAACAACACAAAGAAGATAACGGCAATGTGCAAGACATGTTTTCACGCGTGTACAGTGGCTGACCTGTACTGAGCTATACTTGCGAACGCTAGTTCGGTTTGCTGCTATGAAATGTCATGGCACATAGTCGAGAACAGTCAACACGGTTAATTGCGTTTCGCGGTAACAATTGCGTTGACAGCAACGAACCTGCTCTAACGTAAAACAAACAAGACACTGTCCACGCAGGCCTTGTCGCCTCGCAGTCGACATTTCAGTCATTTTACTTCCCCAGCGGAGTGAAACGTACCCGAGAGCATGTTTTGACTGTGAACAATCACAGTCCACTGTCAGTGCTTTTGTTGTCATGTTGTGTTGCGCCTTTGAAGGAGAAACGAGCTTGGGGTTGTTTTCAGTACAGCCCGAGAGTCGACATTCGATTAGCACAGGTTGTCTGATGTCAGTCGCGGTATGTTTTCACAGTCAGTCTGTACCTCAAGGACAGCGTAATCTCCGCGTCAAAACATCTTTTTGAGTCTCGTCTCGACTGGTGAAATTTTACCTTGAGGGCAAAGCTAACAGAAACCGCCTTTTGTGTCCGTCCTTACCGGATTCGCTCGAAGTCCCTCATCAATTAATTTTAGTCTAGTTGCCCTGCCCCGTCACTGCTACGTCCCCGTGTTTTTCTACCAGCGCGAAACGTCCCTCCAACGCCTCAGGTGTTTAGAAACACCTGAGGGAAGAAGTGCTATCCTAACCGCGTCGCTCCGCTTTTCCCATGGGCCAGTCGAGTGACTAGTATCAAAATACAGTCCCAGCATAAAAAGCCAGCCACAAGGTTGTGTCAGAGGGCAAGCGCGCAGTTTCAAACTCTTTTCACCCGCAGCTGTGGCTGTGTGCACGTATCGGCCAACAATGAGGCTTTCCCGTGCGTGTTCATAATCGAGGAGGTTTGGTGAATGAAGGTCCCGGTGAAAAGCAAAACTCTGCTTTGTGGTTCGTCAACTTTATTTAGTCAACAGAGGGGCGAGGTTGTGTTTCAAGAGGAGTTTATTCATATCTAGTGCAGGCGTGGTGCATCCGTGCAGCTACGTACCGTGAGAAATTAAGACCCGAGAAGCTTTCGGTCGTGCATGGGTCACGGTGATATTCTATAATGATCTCCGCCCGTTTTGTGTTGGAGGAGGACCAGTCTGCTGTGTGTTCGAGCGAAGTGTCTAAATCTTTACAAATGTGTCTGTGCAAGTGTTCTGTCACCTCAGCGGGAGCGAGGAGAATTTCACACACGTGAGGAGGCGAGATGCTGATGCTGAAGGGATGTACGGAGATCGTCGCCAGTTGATCAAGAAAAAGGGCGACGACCGTAAACACTTGCATCGATTTGTGTCGACAGATTCACGACAGGGAGGCGTGGGGAACGATAGCCCACCCACAGGATCATTCTTTCTCTCAGTTCTCGTTAAAACGGTCTTTTGTATCCGAGGTGTTAGGTCAGTCAGTGCTGACCAGTAAAAGCCTGGACACATTTTTCTCTCAGTTCTCGTGAAAGTGGTCTGAGCATCCGTGCAGTTAGGTGGATCTAAGTCATTGCTGACCGTTGAAGCCTGGACACAGTTTCTCTCAGTTCTCGTAAATTAAACTGGCCTTTTTCGTCCGAGATGTTAGGTCAGTGCTGACTAGTTGAAGCAGGAACGCATCACCTGTCAGTTCTCGTGAACGTGGTCTTAGCATCTGAGGGGTTAGGTCGACAAAGTCAGTGATGACCAACTGAAACCAAATTTCCGTTGGACATAGGAGGAGGAAGGACATTAAAAAAGTGCAGATACAGTTGCACAATTGCAGAACTTTCTCAGTGAAAGAAAGTTTTTCCTTTTCGTCAGGGATACGGACTACAGTCAGTTTCTGTGTGTGTGTGTTTGTGCAGTCCGAAATATTGCGCTGTTGTTTTTCAGGCTTGTGACAATCTCAAAATATAACCACGTACACCTTACGAATGCAATTACCTTTGTTAGACGACTGTCAGGGGATTGGGGACAGTCCAGCGTAGGACATCCAATGCTTGGGTCGTAAGTTCGAGTCCTGTCTTTGATATCACACGTATGTGGTGGAAAGGACGTTAAACTTCTAAACTAGAAACCCCAACCAACTAGACAACCGTCAGACTATGGGAGATACTAGTCATGCTAAATTACCGGCACGTCCTCTGCCCTATTACGTCATTCAGCGTATTGGAGCACATAACTTACCCGTTTAATCACTTTTTTTTCAGAAGAGCAACCAAGTGTTTGTTGAAATTCCGCGCTCGGTTTTTTTTTTGTGTGTGAACATAAGAAAATCGACCTCTTGTGGTTTTCAGCATAGTAACTTAGGAATCTGAAAACGTTCGACTGAACTTACACACACGTGCCGCCATGGACAAGGGCTTTTGATAGACACTTAACGAGGGGGAAAAAACTAGCAGTTTCAAACCGGTTTGCTTGACGGATTAAATCACTGAACGTCAGTAATTTCTGGAACTGTCTTTGCTGCCAAGTGATCGGCGCGATTATTCCATTTTGAACGCTGGGACCTGAGTGACTGACGCACGTGAAGCAACGTTAAAATCTTGAGGGAGGAAAAAAACAAACAAGAAGAACAACAGAAAACTCGTTATCTGGATCACGTCCGGTTGAAATCGACGCGGGGAACTTGCTAAACTCTGTTCTTTTATCAGTTAGCAGAAAGCTGTGTGATAAAACCTTGACAAATCCGATTTGAAACACGCACGATGTCTGGACTGGTGCACGACTGAACAGGAAGGCAACTCAGTTTGAAAGTGGCCATAACGCACAGAACACTGTATACTTATTAACATGTTGAGTCAGAGTTTGGTTGAGACGCATGCGAACTGATCGCTATATTTTTTTTTTTTAAAGAATAAGGAAGACGGATTGTTTGAAGACTCCAGAAGAGCCACCCAAGAGAGTGGCAAAAATCGGTTCGCCGTGGGGGCCCTGCAATTACATTTTGTGATGTCTGGTTATTGCTGTTACACCTCCAGGCTTAAAGTGTTTTATGTCGCGTAACGAAATGTTCTTTGGACGCGAGAGAGTTCCAAACAAGGTGTATATTCTGAGTCGCGGGACCGTGGAAGACCGAGTGTGAGTAATGCCTGGAGCTTGGACTACAACTGACACCAATACTGTGACTACGGAAGAAGTTTATCTGGAGTCGTGCAGGTGTGAGGTTTGATTGGCTTGGAGTATACGGAAACTGACACGGGGTGTACGAAATCTGACTCGGAGAATAGGGAAGCGGGCTGAAGGAAACTGACTCGGAGTATACGGAAACTGACTCGGGGTGTACGGAAACTGACTCGGGGTATACAAACTGACTCGGAGTGTTAGGAAACCGACTCGGAGTATACGGAAACTGACTCGGAGTATACGGAAACTGACTCGGAGTATACGGAAACTGACTCGGGGTATACGGAAACTGACTCGGAGTGTAAGGAAACCGACTCGGAGTATACGGACAGTGATTCCGAGTAAATGTTTACAGATACGGTAACTGACTCGTAATATCAGAGGGAGGAGCTGTAGTGATATCACCGTTAGTTGTCTGTGGGAACATCATTGTTTGCTTCACAAGACGAACATTCAGCATTATATTCAGCACAATGTGGATTGCCTACGTTGCTACCAAGGGTACCGATGAAACTGGTTGGAGACCTATGGTCCTACAGTCGCAGGTATTTTTATGTCTGTTTAACTAAAAAAATCTGATTCGCCATTCAGTGATAGCGAAAAGCACCTCTATACTGATAAACTGCACATAATATTTAACTCGCGCTGTTCAAGTTTACGTATTGTCTTGACTTTGTGGATGTGATGATAATTAATATCTACCGGAAACTGAAATACTGTTTACGTAGATGACTGTAAAATGGGAGAACGGAATGTTTGTTTAGTAGTTGTCTGCTGACAGGCTTATCACAGCGCGCGCGCGCGCGCGCGCGCGCGTGTGTGTGTGTGTGTGTGTGTGTGTGTGTGTGTGTGTGTGTGTGCGCGCGCGCGCGCGCTTTCTCTTCTGTACAAGAGGTAAATTTCTGCCTATCTCGAACAATTTTTTTCAATTTTCTTTCTGGATTTTGTTTTTGTGGCGCGACCTCTGGTCATTATTTATCATTGGCTGGCGTCTCTTGCCACTTAGTGCCTGTGGAGATAACTGGACCGATAATACAAAGCAGAATGATACACTGATTCATTCGTAGGCATTTTTTTTTTTCTTATTAACTGCAAACCTTTCAAACAAGAATTAATTCGTTCGGATAAGGCCTCAGAAAGAGACACGGGGAAAGAACTGTTGCATCGACCCCACACCTTGTTGCCTTTGAGCGAAGGAGTTCTCTCTCTTGCAGTCGTGCTTGTGTGTAGAATTTACTGTCACACAGTGATAAGCATGCAGACATTTTCATTTTATGTAAGTGTTATTTGGACACATGCACCATATTTTTATAATTACATATTCGTTCCGATAAACGAGATGAATGTTTTCAGCCATTCCACTTGAAAGAGCCGTGCGCAGTTCTTGCTTTACTATTGAGTTTTCCTTACATAAACTTGATCACCTTGTCGATCTGTTTTCCGTTAATCATATTTGAAGGAATTGCTTTAATTTCAGGTGCTTTATTTATTTATTTATTTATTTAATGGGAAATGTTTAAGTTTGTTGTCAACGGAAGAAGCTGAGAGATGTCAACTGACCAGTTTTTAAACTCAGTTACAGACATACATGTAGAAGAAACTTTACTGATGAAGAGACTTTATGCGTAATATGAAAACTACCGGTGTACGCGCGTTCAGCTACCTCGCCCCGACAATCTGGAACTCGCTGCCTTCTGCCCTCCGTGATGTCCCCACACTGCCAGCCTTTAAATCACAACTCAAAACATACCTGTTCCGTCAGGATTTCCATAGATAACTGAGACCCTCTGTCCATGTTCGTGTGTGTGTGTGTGTGTGTGTGTGTGTGTGTGTGTGTGTGTGTGTGTGTGTGTGTGTGTGTGTGTGTGTGTGTGTGTGTGTGTGTTGGGGGTGGGGGGGGGGGGTGCGTGCGTGCGCGCGTGTGTGTGTGTGTGTGTTGTGTGTGTGGGTGTGTGCGCTCTGAGTCTGTCTTTCAGAGACGAGCGCCTTATAAGTATGATGTATTATTATTCTGTGAAACAAAACCAGCATGCAGTGCGCTTGTACTGTACTCTGAAAGTCTCTCACCTTCTCATCTTGGACTGATGTGTTTCTCCCCGTCTGTCTGTGTGTGAGCAGGTTCGCTGCGGCAGCGTGTACGTGACGTCAGAGGACACGGCGCAGAAGGTGACACAGACAGTGGTCACCGCCACCTCAGTGGCCGAGAAGAAGCGACGGGCCAACAAGTACACGGTCGCTGTCGGCACATCACACGGCCATGGTGAGTGCTTACAGTTTGATTACACTCTTTACCACACCTTTTTTTCCCCCCCTACTTGCTCTTTAAGTCGACCACGATGGCTCGCAGGTAGCAATTACTGTTACACGGCCATGATGGGTGCATAGTGTGTGATTATGTGCATTCTTTACAAAGTATGTACCTTTAAGTCGACCACGAGTGCTCGTAGGTAGTAATTACTGTTCGGCACATCACAGGGTGCGTGCTGATCGTGTGATTATGTGCAGTTTACGTAGTTTTAATACGTGCCTTGTAAGTCGGCCACGATGGTTCAGAGGTTACTGATTCACTTCTTTGGTTTCGCGACATGTTGTGTTGGACAATCAGTTTAGAATCTTTTTAAATCTGCCGGACTTTCTACCTTGTCGGAGTCCCGGTAGTGTAATACAAGAGATGCATACGTTCTTGTATATCCTGGATTCACTCCCTGTACTATCGATACAGAGAGAGAGAGAGAGAACGTTTTGGCAGGGAACCCTCGATATACCCTCGGTGTGTATCGTATACGCTACATTTCGGGCGGACCACAAGCAAAGCCATCCAGTCTGCCACATACACTGGAATCCAGGTAGTAAACGAGGGGGCAAAAATGAGTTATCTGTCAGTCATGGTGGACCATGGTCGTCAGTAGTAGCCGAGTCTGCTGGAGGGATTTGGTTGAAGAGTTCATGACGTTCCTTAGAGCTGGTTTGGTCTGTGATCTCGTGGTCTGCATCGCCGGTCTGTTCCCCCCCCCCCCCCCCACACACACAAAGCGCTGAATGTGTTAGTCCGACTTGGTTATCACTGAGTGACAGTGGAGAAGAGCTCGGAGTAGATCTACATGTATAGTATATCGTGATACTTGAGACATGGGGGTGGGTGGGTGTTTGGGGGTTTAACGTCCTTTACCACCACATAGGGTGATATCAAAGACGGCCGGGGCAACGATGAAAAAGCCAGCACAAATATTTGGCCCCAGCCGGGATCGAACTCACGACCCGAGCATTAGAAGTCCAACGCTCTACCATTCGACCACCCCGGCTTCCCTACTTGAGACATGGTTACGACCATCAGCATAGACGCTGTCTGACATGTGTGGTCGGTTAATATGGGAAAAAAAAAGAAAGGTTTCTTCATTATACAAGGCAGAATATCGAAAGGTTTGAACTTTTGAACACGCTCAGATTACAACAGACAAGAAACCTTCAGTTCCCGAGCTCGGCTGCCTAAAGAGCCTTCAGGTTTAGGAGCACACAAAAGGACAGCGCTACTGATTGCGATCTTGTTCATTGAATGAAAAGCAGCAATGACTGACGTCATAAGGAAAATCTTTAGGTGGAGATCAGCGGCGTTGTTCTTGAATTTATTTGTTGTTTTTTTTGTTTGTTTTTTTAACTCCCCTAATGAAAGCTTCGTAGCCGAAAAATCTTGACGTTCATGTGAGCTGGTTTGGTCTGTGATCTTGTGATATAAATCGCTGGTAGTCGACTGCGCACCCGCACAAGGCGCTCTACGTGTCCGACTTAGTTATCAATGGATAATGGTCTGTCGTGATACTTGAGACACGGGGACGTGCACCAGCGCAGACTTCTCACATGTCTGTGGAGTCGGGACAGTCGAATGGTAGAGTGTTGGACTTTCAGTGCTTGGGTCGTGAGTCCGATTCCCGACTGGGGCCAAATATTTGTGCGTGTCTTTTCTCGTTGCCGTCTTTATATCACCCGTATGTGGTGGAAAAGGACGTTAAATGCTCACACACCCACACCCACCCACTCTGACATGCCTTGTCGGATAATGCCAACAACAACAACAACAACATGAAGGACTTTAATTTTCATTTTTATTGCCGCTGATCTCGCCATGAAGAGACCTAGATCAGGAGAATTGTTTTTGTATTTCTTTCTTTGTTCATTGACAAAGGCTCTTTTCCCGAAAATTTCAATTTGTCGTATCTGTTGTCCTCGAAGAGGGTAAAACGTTCTTGGAGCATTTATTTTGTTCTTTATGTATAGAATCCAGAAGGGTATTTTTTTTCTTTTTTGTATTTTGGTTTTTCGTGCACACTGGCAGTCCATTCCGTTGTGATAAAAGCTGGACGCATTTTATTGCTTGTGGTGCGCAGATCTGACAAAATCGGCAAAGATGTTACCTTTTTTTTTGTAAGCGCAGTATGAGTCTTTACATCATAGTGGGTTTTTTGTTGTTGTTGTTGTTTTTGTTTTTGAATCCAGTCCAATCCCATCCAGTGTCCATTTATCTATCTCAGCAGTACATGTACTCCAATTCTTGCTCCTAGAACAACAGTAGAGAAAGAGCTTGTTATGTTTGGCACAGTCAGTCTTTATCAGAACAACAGCAGAGAAAGAGCTTGTTATGTTTGGCACAGTCAGTCTTTATCAGAACAACAGTAGAGAAAGAGCTTGTTATGTGTGGCACAGTCAGTCTTTATCAGAACAACAGTAGAGAAAGAGCTTGTTATGTTTGGCACAGTCAGTCTTTATCAGAACAACAGTAGAGAAAGAGCTTGTTATGTTTGGCACAGTCAGTCTTTATCAGAACAACAGTAGAGGAAGAGCTTGTTATGTTTGGCACAGTCAGTCTTTATCAGAACAACAGTAGAGAAAGAGCTTGTTATGTTTGGCACAGTCAGTCTTTATCAGAACAACAGTAGAGAAAGAGCTTGTTATGTTTGGCACAGTCAGTCTTTATCAGAACAACAGTAGAGAAAGAGCTTGTTATGTTTGGCACAGTCAGTCTTTATCAGAACAACAGTAGAGAAAGAGCTTGTTATGTTTGGCACAGTCAGTCTTTATCAGAACAACAGTAGAGAAAGAGCTTGTTATGTTTGGCACAGTCAGTCTTTATCAGAACAACAGTAGAGAAAGAGCTTGTTATGTTTGGCACAGTCAGTCTTTATCAAGGTTAATATCCAACCTAGCACCTAGAACTTAAAAAAAAAAGGAACTAAGGAAACATCTTGCCAGATTCACTGTGAACCGTTTGAACTCTTGATCAGGTGGGCCCCAGAGGTCGGACATATCTCTGCACAAGGCCAGGTTTTGCACACAGCATGTTTGATGTGCTGGAGGGATCAACAGAAACAGGGAGATGTTTGTGGACCTGACCTGTTTGTTGTCGTGCTAACACAGTATTGCGGATTTTCTCGAGCCGCTTCTTTGCGGGTTTAAAAAAAAAAATTGTTTGTTTGTTTCTTTTTAGCAGGGTTTCTCGCTAGAGGCTTGTGGCTTGTTCGGGGCGATGGCAGTCTGCGAAACCTTTTAGAGGCATACAGCGTGGGATTTTGGAGTTTTTAGTTTTGGATACGAAGTTTTGATCCCTAGGAAATTATGATTCCTGAGTTGTCATCAACTGTTACACTGTTAGTGCGCGTGATATTCGCTGTCCCCGTTTGCCTCTTTCACGTCTTCATCCCCGTGACACACCGGCACCCACCAACACATACCAAAATACACACACACACACACACACACAGACACACAGACACACACACACACAGACACACACACACACAGACACACACACACAGACACACACACACACACAGACACACAGACACACACAGACACACACAGACACACACACACACAGACACACACACACACACAGACACACAGACACACACACACACACACAGACACACAGACACACACAGACACACACAGACACACAGACACACACACACACAGACACACACACAGACACACACACACACACACACACACACACACACACACACACACACACACAGACACACAGACACACACACACACACACACACACACACACACACACACACACACACACACACACACACACAGAGAGAGAGAGAGAGAGAGAGAGAGAGAGAGAGACCCGTGATTTTCAACGAGTGTTGTTGCAGCGGGAGCCGGAAACGATACTAATTCAACTCCATTATCTTCTCATAACAGCTGCACAAACGCATCATGGGCCCACTTACAGAAAACGTTTATTTTCAGTGACTCATTCACAGGAGCTCTAGGCACGATGTCCTCATGTGTCCAGCAACATTAACTTCCCTCTCTGTAAGTGTAACTTAGACGTCCCATGTCTCGCCATGCTCTAACCAGGAGGCAGTGTCAGGGACCGCTTGCTAGCAGTTGTAATGTCCGACGGCTTGTGTACAAGCAAAGATTGTTGACCAGGGAAAAGGCTCGTGTAAAGTTCATGAGATTCTTGTTTGGCGTTCAGGCTTGTCTTTCTCCCTGTCCTTCGTTTGCCGTTTTCAGGACTGAGTCGTTTTTTTGGTTTTTTTTGTGGTTGGTGCAAGGATTTCTGCTTGGGGAGTTGAGGTGTAAATGAAAGTGCAGCTGGGTAGAGAGGCCTTCAAGGCGAGTTATGCGTTTTGTCGCTGTGAGCGGGGAGACTTTTAAAAGATTTAGAGGTATCTGTCGCGCCGCCTGTTGGGAAAGTTGAGTCAGTGTTGAACTAAGCTGGTCGTCAGAAACAGGTAAAGTGGCTTTACACAGTTCCCTTTTCTTAAATGGAATGTGAACTGGTTTCTTTCGTTTTGCTGTTATGTTTTTGGTCTTGTTTGTTTGCAGTTTGGTGGTTCTGGTGTTACATTATTTTAATATTTTCGTTCCCTCGTCCCCCCCCCCCCCTTTCCGAACGTTGCTTACATGAATGTTTCCTTCAGTTTTATAATTTTTTAAGCTTGATCTCCGTGTTTTTTTTTTTGTATTCTTTTTTGTTGTTTTTTCCCCTGATCTTTTTTCCTGTCCGGGCAACTGAATGTTAAGATATCGTGAAGTTTGTTTTACTCGTGTAGTCTTGAAAACTATACCACGCTAACGGCTGATTCAGACTGTTGGCAGTATTGATGAGATTTATAATGATGAGAACGAAAGAAGAACAAATAACGAAGTTTGCACAAGGATTCGTACATTGTCAACAAAACACACACCCGACCTTTGAACACACCCAGCAATCTAAACGTTATTCATATCATTTATAATCACATCAGTACAGCCGACAATCCGGATCAGCCTTTATCGTATAGATTTTGCAAGACGCCACTATAAGCTAAAGCAGTGGTTTAAATATATGGTAGTCGTTTATCTCTGGGAAACCGAGATATCCCGCATTTCCACAACTGCGGACCAGACCAGTGTAGAAGACACCTCTTCCTTTGATCACAAAAATCAAAGCCTGAACTGCAGTAAAGCGTAAGATGTTCTTTGAAGCAAACAGATCTTGTGCGAAACGCCGCTTGAGCCTCATGTTTGTCAGCTTAATCGGCATCCCGGGGTATGCAGTACAATAAAATCTCTTACATTAATTTCAGGCAAACCCAGATCGGGTGTTTGAAGCCGCAAAATTACATAAAAAGGTCTTCGTTGTTACGCACTGAGAATCCCTATTGTCGATTCAGAAGTGATGGTTGCTTATAATTGTTTTTGCTTTTTTATGTGAGGCGTATCGCCTTGAGATAATATTGCTCGGCTTTAAGCCATAAAAATATCACTCACTCACGCACTCACGCACTCACTCACTCACTCACTCACTCACTCACTCACTCACTCACTCACTCACTCACTCACTCACTCACCCGTCTTGAAATAACGCCACGTTGCTTTTATGGAAACTGGCCAGTTTTTGTTATTGGCTACCTGAGGAGTTTAGGCGAAAAAAAGGGTTTGTTGTTTACAATGTGGCTGTAGTTCGAACATACAAAGCATGTGTTTGACGGCATGTTTAAACTACAGACAGTTTATCCAAAACACGAGAAGGCCCACACAGAATGACTGTACCCTGCTATCAGTGTACATCGAATGACACGCACAATACGGGATACTGTTTTTTTGTTGTCGGCAGAACGTTTCTAGAAAGGTCAGGTTCATTGTATTGCTGAACCACCTAGCTGTTTCCTCTCTGCTTGTTAAACGGTAGCAAAGGCGATAAAGAACACGTGATTTCATGTCTGTCTGTCTGTCTGTCTCTCTCTTCTAGTTCTACCGTTGTAAAATAGTTCTTGTTCTTGTTCTCTTTGCCCCCCCCCCCCCCCCATATTCAAGACCGGTCGGTACATGTATTCTTCGCCTTACTTTAGGTTTTCAACAGCTGTCTGATTTAAGAGTACCTATGGTTTTCAGCGGCCTCTGGCGCTCAAGCAGCTCCAGGCCCTAACACTGATAAGGTGAAATGGACTTGCTGAACTAAAGCGACAACCCTTTGAAACCTTTGCCAATTCGATCAACGATCTGAACGATTTGTTATCTGTTCGAAGGGAAACACAAGGGAGTTTTATTTGCAAGAAGATATATATGGAAAAACAGTAAGTTGTAGCCTTTAAAGATGGAGACTGAGTTGTCAGGCGTCCTTCTTATCGGAGTTAGCTGCCTGCTAAATAGCTATTAGATTTATTTTCGTATGGGCGGGGGACTGGTTACGTCTGCTTGATCGCCGACTGGAAAAGATTTTGATGTACAAGTGGCGTCTGCGTTGTATAGATCTACTTTTGCCCAGTGGTGGTGGTTGCCCAGCGAACCCAAGTTGAGCAGTTTGTGGAATGCAGACTATTGCTGATTGTCCGGTAAGAACTGCCCCGGAGTTGCCTATTATTATTTGTGTATCTGGTAAGACATGCACAGCGCCTATGTGTTTCCGTCATTGCCATAATCATGCAGGGGTTTTATAGAAGAGGTCTGTCCTAGTTGATACAAGCGTGCCACACACAATCATGCACACAAAGAACAAATTAAGATATCACAGTCACGGAGTGTTGAATATCATAATGATAACACACATTTCGTACCGCGCACGAATGTCCCATATTTTTTAATCTTTTCCGGTGTTGGCCCTGTATGCGAAAATCTGGTTCAGGCAAGATGAACGGTTCCTTGACGGCTCTTATTGCAGCAAACACGAGTAGAATCAAAGTGCAACACTCCCACCTAGCCAAATTTAAATCCATGCAGATATTAATTAATCATGACTAATGAAGCCTCTTTTGCACATTGCCAGACTTTCTTGGTAGGAATTGAGTTAACTAGGAGTCGTGAAATTTTAAACGTATTCACGAAAAGCTCAGGACTGTGTTTGATTGGGGGTTTTAATGTCCTTTCTTCACGCTAATGTGATACGTGAGACTAGGCAAGAAGATAAAAGCCAGCAGAAAAATTTAACTACCAGGCGAGGATTGAACTCACGACCCGAACAGTTAGTGTTCAACTTTCTGTATAACTACCACCTTGGCTGTATCCCGGGTCCCAGTGGATAAAAATCACTGACACGGAGTACTGCCATAAAATGTTGTGTAGTGTAGTAGACGGCCTTCACCGCGCTTCTGTGGTGGCTGAATGGAGGTACAAACCGCGAATTTGTCCGTTTGACTAATCCCTCCACCCAGACTACGCTCTCTTGTCAGACAGCCTCTCTCCTCACCCGCAACAAACCACCGTCAGATCAAAAGATCACACAACTTACAAGGTTCAGCGCGTACATCACTGCTATCCTAACCACACGTTCTCACAAAAGTGACGGCGGGACAAAACGTCAACACACTCACTAAACATCTACTGGAGAAGTTCTACTGCTGCTGAAGTTTTTTTTCTAACGGCTGTGTTAGGTGACAGTAGGTGTGATTAATGACTTTCTAAGCCGCGGACGCTCAAAGGGCGCTTTTCTTACAGAGGTGAGGAAAATGAAGAACTGCCAGATCGATATTGAAACGAAACCGGTTTGGCTGACTGAAGACGCGTTCTATTTAATGACATACAAAAGTTTAACACACGGGGTGTAGTCAAAATGGGCGCGAGTGTTTCCGGTGCTGCTCCGCTTCCCGCTTCAAAAGTAGCACCCGACAGAGTGTTTCCATCTTAAAACTTCATTTTGAGCAGCACCGAGTGTTCCCAACGGATTTGGGTTTGTCGCCAACACACGGGGTGTAGTCAAAATTGACGCTATAGTGTTTCCGGTGCTATTCCGCTTCAATAGTGGCACCGCCAAGACAAGGTATTTCCAAGCAGTAGCACCGAGTGCCTCCCTTGTTTATTTTGACGAACACCGAGTGTTTCCAACGGATTTCGGTCTGTCGGCGTGAAACTGAGAAAGAGGCCGTTTATCACCCAGACAATGACTTAAGTAACGCGTTACTACAATGCAAAGACGTACGCCTGAAAGCAACCATCGTCGAAACGTTTTAAATGGGGGTAGCACCGGAAACACTCGCGTTCGTTTTGATTACACCCCGCGCAACAGCTAGAACAGAGAGGACGCCAGTAAGCTCGTAAGGAAAGAGCGGCTTACCATTTGGTAGGTCTTCGCGGAAGATCTTCACCTGACTTATCCTGTCATCCGATACAGCTCTTGTGCAAGATTAGGATCTGGAGATACGGCCTGTGTCAAACCCTACTTCAGCTGCGACGAAATCCACGCACCGGCACATAGATATTTTGCTGGATGTTTTGGATGTGCTGCGGTATAGTTCCGTGTTTCCTGGGACCTTTGGTACTTCGACTGGAATTCTGTAAATTGAGTTTGGTGAGATTGCCCACAACGTAAGTCGGCTGCCACATTGGTATTGAAAGATTAAAAAAAAAAAAATTCTGTGTTTGGTAACGGAGTCGTGCTGTTAGAGCATTGGACTTTCAGTACTTGAGTTGTGTGTTCGGATCCCGACTCAGTGGGAGCCAAAAAATGTGCTGGCCATTTCCTTATTGCTCCGTCTTTGATATCACGCTTGTGTTGTGGAAAAGGACTTTAAACTCGCAGCCAGTCAACCGTCAACCAACCAACGGCGGATTTTTGGTTTGCTGCCGCAATTGGTACCATAACTTTTGAGGTTAACTAGTCTGAGAAGAGGGGGGAAGACATCTGGAAGCGTAGAGGAAAGAATTCTCGTTACATAAGTTGATACATCAATGATCTTTAGCAGTCTCTTTGAGTCAGGTTGCCTTAGAGTTGCTGTGCTTTATACCACTATACACCACTGAGCTTACAGCATGCCGTCAGCTGTGCGCATACGGTTACAATCACCTCTCTCAACGAACTGCAGGTACTTGAACCGAGGCACCAGTAAAGTAGGGTCAAGTAGATGGACCTACACTCCCTTCTCCGCCACTGAGCGGTATAGTTATGTGCATGACGGCACCAGTAATGGCCCTAATACATTCTCCAGATCTACCTTCTACATTGTAGACACAACAGCGCCAGTCAGGAGACTGAGAGGACTGAGGCGGTGACGCCCCCACAGGCATGCTGATAAAGACATTGTCAGCAAAGTTCGGCAGACGATCTTGATGCGTTAATCTGGTCGGTCTCAGACATCACTTAATAACACACTGGAATGCGCCCGGCGAGTTGGGATTCATTAGCTTGGAATGTCTTTGTTGTGGTCAGTCAGTCAGTTGTTTGTGTGTGTGTGTGTGTGTGTGTGTGTGTGTGTGTGTGTGTGTGTGTGTGTGTGTGTGTGTGTGTTCTTCACACCGCTTCCTGTGCTTGCTTCCGTCATCGAGGGAACTGTACAAACAGTAAATCACCGGGCTATGCGTCTATGTGTGTGTGTGTGTGCTTCTCTATGTTACGTGTGGGATTAGCCACTGCAGTGGTTTAGTCCAGTCAGTTTTCTGCTGGTCCGCGAAACTTGAATTCACTGACCATGGTGCTTCTTCAGTGTGCAAATTCCTGACGGACCGCGTCATTCATTTTGCTTGGAAGGCTCTCCTTACAGCTTGCTGTGGCCGGCAACTGTGTGCTTATCTACTTTCGGGTACCTTAGAATGACAACCAGTGTCCAGTTTTCAGCGTTCTTTTAAGAACCAATATCGGTGTCTGCGTTCGAATGTTAATAAGGGCTATACTGACTGGCGTTTTATCAGTACTATGGCTGAATCTCACTTCATGCGTTTCCGGACAAGGAATTACGCACAGACGCAGTCTTTCGCATATCATAATTATTCAGTCATGCACGTACAGCATTTTGGTTTAGCGGGCCATAGTCATCCGAGCATTGTCACCTAGTGTACGCTCTTTGTCACACAGCAAAATATTGACAACGTTGGCGCCTCCGTCTAGAACGCATTAAACCTACAATTCGTGCGTTCGAGCATGACTCTTGTTTGTCATAACGTTCCTGACTTGAGTGACCGTGCAGAAGAAGCGAGGATCATAGTGTACCGCCGGAAATTCCAGAGCCCTGTCTAAGCAGACAGCATGGAGATGAGAAAGGCTAGAGCCCCACCCTCGTGTTTACCCAGACCAGCTGCCGTCGCTGTGAAGGTTTGAAGACAATGGAGTCCCTGGCTGGATTGACTTGTTTTCTCATTGTCTCGTTCTTGAGGACCTGGCTGCCTCGCTGATCCGGATTAAGGGGGAGAAGAATAGGGGGGCGGGGGTGGGGAGTGACTGAGAAGAATGAAAGAGAGAGAGAGAGAGAGAGAGAGAGAGAGATTTTATAAGGGCAAAAAGGTATAGGTGCGAAGACCTGCCCAAAAATCAGTCCATGCTTCGTACTACTAAAACACACACACACACACACACACACACACACACACACACACACACACACACACACACACACACACACACACACACACACACACACACACACAAAGAGCAAAGCAAAACACAAAGAGATACATACTGACATACATGTATACAGAGAGAGAGAGAGAGAGAGAGAGAGCATAGCTTGCGGAGGGTCAGTGTACGGCTTAACGGTTACTGGGTCAAGAGACCATGGCTTTGGGCACACCCTTGCCTGGACAGTTTACAGTCACCACGTTTATTATCAAGGGTGCTCAATGGGCACGTCTATGAAAAGAACTGTGAGGTTCACAGTGGCCAGTCTGCTTCTCACGGACCCTGACTCTACTCAGTCTGTATATTTTGCCAAGTATTCATATCAGCACTGAAAAAAAGACTTACAGGGAAACGGACGTGTTATGAAAATGTTACTATTTCACATTGATTTCGCTGAGTTGTCCATAATATTAAACGCGGAAACGTCATTCAGTGCATAGCATTGAGTGTCTGAATACTGCCCAAGACAAAGGGCACAAAATAGGCTAACTAGCCAGTAATACGGAACAACCGGCGAAGGTAGGCGTTTTAGCTGCCTTGTGGAGCCCGGCTAAGTGGCTTGGATAGCAAAATAATAGGGCCTGATTGTGTTTGCTGTCACCATTATTGGTGCTGCGGAGAGACTGCGACCTTTCCTGCCTCTCAGGAAATTACGATACCATCGAGTGGCCAATGGAAGGCTTCGGCACAAACCAGTTCCGAATATTACGCACGCTGGGATAGTATACAATACTCGCGTCCACGCGTCTGCGTAGTCCCAGAACGTGAAGTGTTTGTGCGTTTTCATTGGATTCATGAACGTTGTGTGGCCGTGTTGTAGTGGTGGCTTACTCTATGAGAATCAGCCTAGCCCTCAGGGTTTCACAAGTTCTTTCAGAAGTTCTACGTCAAGTTCACAATATAGGCTGGGTGAGCTTTCACGTATTCATACTTATAGCCGCCGATTTTCTGCTTGCCGGAAGCAGTCTTGTGTCGTGAATGGCAGAAAGTTTGTACCTCGAATACCGTAACTGGTTTGTCGATAGTGCCTGACTGTGAAGTTTGTTGGTTTGGGGTAAGTCTTGTGCTGTGCTGTCGCACGCTGTATAATTATGAGGTGTATAGACTTCATATCTTGACTCTGCGATTTGATAGCTGCCTTGCAGATAGATTGCGGGTTTAAAGACAAATTAATTGAGAAGCAACTCATCTGCGTCAAGAACTTTGTATATTACCGTTCTCAGATGTGCCTGCAATTGGTGGAAATGCTAATATGCTTGTCTGTACAAGTATCCATAGTGTGTGACACGACTATATTCTGTCATGTAGCCGGCTCACTATATGTGCATGGCGTTACTCGATTGTACCATTCCCACGTTTTTCAATCGAGGTAATGGTCTGTGCACGCGAGGTGATTCGGTGTCTGGGTCACCCAGGTCATCCTCGCGTTGGGGCGCTAACTCTGTGTCGCCATTCAGGCGTGACTGTCCACATTGATCACAGGGAAATTTGCAACCTGTCACCAGTGTAGTCAGCTGTTTCCGTGCACGAATGATTCCATTAGTTGCTCGGGCAGTCTGTGACATTTCAGAAATTATATGTGGTACGCCCTCACCGCGTGTCTGTTCCCCTGCACGCTAAAATGAATATAAAGTAATGTACAGTTAACCCATTCCGTACCGCGCAGAGGGAACCGCTGTTCTTAGGATTCTCTTCCCAACCTATCCTTCTGTTGACAATTTTTCCTGTGTGGCTGGCTTGCTTTTCTATTTCTCCAGACAGTGCATCTATGGAACTTCCAGTCTTCCATGCATTCCTTATTGGGGCAGGAGAATACTACTAGTAGGCTCCTGCACGACGTATTTGGTAAGAATAGGGCTAAATTAATATTTTTCTTTAATTTAAAGCCGTATGCAGACTTGGAGGGAAAGGGTTGTGATTATGGGAGATAGTCTAACACGGGCCTGAACTGTGAGCCGGAGTTGTAGCTTTCTGTTTCAAGCTTCTGTAGATGTATGTTAGCCGAAATTGATCAGCAGGGTTGACTTGTGGCAGGCGGGCACCAGTTCTTGTGTGAGTGTATATAATGGCCTGAACTGTGGAAGTAGTGTTTTGATCCTGTGTTGACTGACGTCAGTGCACGTCACACTGACGATGATTTACTGGGGGGAAGCCACCGTCAATGAAAAGATCATAACACCTTATGATTTACAGCATCACTGACTGAGAGTATAGTTACACGCACTTTGCTTTCCTCAAACACGTACTGTGGTTACTGACTCATGATACAGCACCGTCGGTCGACCTGCAACACGTACTGTGGTTACTGACTCATGATACAGCACCGTCGGTCGACCTGCAAATCCTCTAACGCCATCAATGTTTTTCATGCGCGTGTACATGTCAGTGTTTCTTACGAACAATAAACGGAAGACGAATTGTGTTTTCTTGCTTGGCGCGGGGCGGCCGTTGTGAATAATGATCCTGGGGGGTGTAATCAAAACGGACGCGAGTGTTTCCGGTGCTACTTGCCTTCAGACGTAGCACTTCCAGAGTAGAGTGTTTCCAAACAGTACCACCGAGTGTTTCCATTTTTCAGATTTGAGTAACACGGAGTGTTTCCAGCGGACTTTGGTCTGTCGGTGTGAAACTGAGAAAGGGGCCGTATGTAAAACGAGGTTAATTTAACCCACGGCTACGGGCCTAACCCAGACTAGGACAAAAGAAACCCCAAAACAAAATTAAATAAAAAAGGAAGCGAAGAAAGAAAGACAAAAATCCTTCTATAACGGCATAGCCACCTTGCTGGAATAGACCCGCCTCCTGATTAAAAAAAAAAAAAAAAAAAACAGACAAAAAAAAAAACAACAACAAAAAAACAAAAAACAAACAAACAGACAATTTAACCCTAGAGCTAGTTTAGTTCGAGGTTAGACTCAAACCCGGGGCAAAACTCCCTAACCCCGACTTTTACATGCGGACCCAGACAACGACTTTGAATAACGTGTTACTACAATGCAAAGAGACGTGCATGCTCATATTTCAAACGTATGGCTTTGCTGGTGTGCGAGAACCAGTCGTCGTCGAAGCCTTTGGTTTAAACAGTTTTATTCGTTTCGAACAAATATACATTATATGCACTTTCACACAATTTTCACGAGGCCGAGCACAACAAGTCAAAAACTTATAAGTGTACTCATAAGTACAGAAAACATGTGCGGCGGAGACGTCAAATACAGTAAGTTATGGTAGGACATATAACTATAGAGAAAGAGAAAGAGATAGGAAGAAAGCGGATAGAGAGAATGGCCAATAAGTACTGTACAAAGAAAAATGCTGTGGGGACTGTGGTTTCAACGGTGGCAGCGGGTTGGCGACTGCTAATCGTAATCGGAACCTGGGTGTCAAAGCGACCTGATATTTCTGTAAAGTGCTCTACAGTTTCAAAAAGAAACTTTTGAAGCGGAGTCAGTAGCACCGGAAATACTCCCTCCCGTTTTCTCTACAGCCCGTGTCTTTGGGCGGCCTTCATGAATAATGCTCCTGGGCCGATTTCCCATCAGGCCTCGCGCCGGCTTCAAACGGAGCGATCAGAGGAGTAAACAGCGGTTTTATTGTGCGCCTCGCCTCCTCTCACACCCCCGGTACAAAAAGATCGTGTTGACAGCGCCATGTTATTGGCAGGTTGTTGCTTCGACCCAGGGCGCGTTGTTTCTTTTTACGCGTGAGTTCTGCCCAGACGGGCCAATACTAGTACATCCAGCGATGATGAAGATTAATGTTGATTCGCTTTAGGTACCACATTCTCTGCCGTCCGATACTCCGAAAAGGCTGTGTGTACACTGGCAGTAGCCGACGATCAAACCTAGTAGGGCACGACAAACCACACCAACATTGGAACGGTCTCAAAGGCGACCCTGTGGAGATTTCTAAGAGGTGGGGTGTAGCGCCTATGGGCTTTTCTGAGCGCAGAGATACCATCTTGACCTGACATGACCTGAACTGGACTGAGCACTGACGAGTCCATGTTGTTCCGTATAGAATGAAAATCGCGTTTGAACACGTGTGTTCGTGGACGGACAGAAGCAGTCTAAAACTTCCCTTGGACACTGAACATAGAATACCTGTTTTGCTTGGATTTTCTGTGTAGAGTTCCAACTGACATTAAATTCATACTTTTCTCTCCTTGTCCGAGTCAGTCAGAATAGTGCAGACGTGGTGCTCGGCTCTCTTTTCAGTGAACGAGATCAGTTGGCGTGCGGTAAGTGTTTCGTACCTGCACGATTTGTGTAGGTGTCACTGTGATGTAATTCTCCATGTGCACGTGTCATGTGCCTTCCTTGGTCGAGTCTGCCATGGACAGAAGTCAAGTGGGAAAAGAAACTACGCGGCCAGGGCAGACTGAGGCGGCGAGGTGAGGTGTTTTGCCAAAACTCGTCTCTACATGTCTTTCCCGCATGGTCTGTGCGCAGGTCTTCGGCAAACGTGTATCTACTATCTAGTGTCTTACGTGTCCACACAAGAGAGAGAGAATTGCTGAATGGCACCGGATCCTTTCTCGTGTGTCTGTTCGGCGCGAGTGGGAGAGAGAGCGGTTGAGTAAGACCCTCATGCACGTGCATATTCATGTGTTTGCGGTGTACAGAGGTGAAAGCAATTCGGAGAAACAAAAGCACTTTGCGGTCTTATCAGTGTTGGCGAGGACTTGGAGAGTGGTTGTTACAGGAGATCTAAGGCGCCTTAACAAGCATTTTGATGTCAGTTGCACAGTTTGGGCGTTTCGGTGTTAAGAGTTGCCCTACATTGTTTTTCTGTCCATGCCATGCAGGTGTTCGCGAACTTGAAGAGGTTATTATCGCTGACACAGGATTTTTTTTTTTTTTTTTTTTTGCGAGTGCAATCAGTCTGGAAAAATGCAGGCACTGCGAGTTTCATTTTCAGTGTACTTTCTGGTGGAAAGAAATTCTGTGTAACCTTCGTGCATATTGTGAAAAATCTGTATTTGTATGTTATGGTCTTGAAGTTGTAATTGTGTCTTTGGTAAACAGCAAAGAAAGTGCGGACTTATCTTTTATCAGAACCATATAGTGTAGCTCAGTGTTTTCGGCACAAGGCGGGATTTGGAATAACACTGAGAAATCGTTTGATTTACTTCTTTGCACTAATACCAGTGCTACACACACACACACACACACACACACACACACACACACACACACACACACACACACACACACACACACACACACACACACACACAGAGTGACAAACCGCTGTGGTAGCCATTTGTTGCAGACCGACTTGGATATAACTGAAGGAATGAAAAAAAAAAAAGTACCAACAACTACAAAACCTTCTGGATTTGCTCATGTCGAACCTCTGTACTATACAGACTTCCAGGCACGGCATCGAAGACTGGCTCAATTTTACTGCCGGAGTCACAGATCCCCGCAGCATTGTTACCAGGGTTTACAACCGGAGATCCGGTAGGCTTGACCTCTTTACGTAGCAGCTGTTTTACTACTGTCCTGGTTTTTCAGGTGGTAGGTTTGGCAGAAACAGTTCTATTTTATTGGCGGGACCCAGTATCAGGTGTCCGCCGCATTGCGATACTCTGTCGCTCTAATGAAACCCGTTTGAAAATGGGCGAATCAGTGTGAGTGTGTGTTGCCACATATCTCATTATCCTGACGGTGTTTGCCGTTACTTTTATCAGCGTGTTTGGGAAACACGGTCAGGTAAGTGGAATGAATTTATTCTGGATACTAACAGCCGCCAGTGAAAACCGTCCAAACTCCCTGACCCTCGAAATCGTGGGTTCCTAGCATGAGCTACGTACGTGAGTGTACTTGCAGTGAAGAAGAACTATGATAGTTGTTTTCTGGATTTCCAGTGGCATTCCTTTTCATTTTTGTCGATGGTCCTCGCAGATTTATGTTTCCAGATGCCAAACAGATGCAAACTCGAAGATTGTATGGAGAAACTGAGCGTATGGCCAGCGACAAAAGATGGCACACATATGGATGTGTGTAAACTGAGACTGTGATTTAGGGGAGTTAGAAGTCGGGTTATGCATTGTGGGTACTGTCAGAATCCGAGCTAAACTAACATAATCTACAATTTCAGAAAAGAATAGGCGAAATATTGGAACCAGTTTCTAATAATTTCAGAGTTTGATGCCGACAGCAATGACATTGGTTTGTAGCTAGTCTGTGAATAGTCTGTCCGGCGATAGTCTGTCCGGCGATAGTCTGTCCGGCGGTATTGCTGAGTTGCCGGTATGACATTTCTTCTATTTCGGGAAAAGTCACTGAAATATCGTGTTCAACTTCAGGGGATCACTGAGTTTTGTGTACTACGCAGAAAGGGAAGGGCATTCACACAGCCGCACTGTTAAACCTCCTTCTACTATTTCTTGTTTGTGCTTCGCCTCACGTCCATTGTTCATCTTTTCACGGACAATAGTGTCCGCAAGCCACTGACCCCTTCCGTACTAAGGGGCCACTGATTTACATCGCGGAAAGAACACAGGGTTTCCTTTACACGTGGAAACCCCCCTAGACCTGTAGCTGTTCAGTGTTGGCTGATCAAAGCCGATAACCACTAGGTAGAACAGCAGCCCGCCTTTCCGCATACGGGAACAGAGAACACGTTCAGCCAGTCACTCCCCTCAATTCTCCTTTCGTGGTGGGATCACAGCGTCTTGGCAGTGTTTCACTGGAACCTCAACAACCACAGGCCTCCGTGAGGCAGAGAATGGCGAGGTCGCGGGACGGCGCACTTAAGGGAGGGTAAGAGGACTGGCCCCTACAACCGATTACAAACCCATGTCCCTCGCCGTTTATCGAGGATGTAACGTATACCGTGTTCACAGCCAGGGCAGTCTACAGACGGATCGGATGTCGTCTGTTTTGTACTGCGACAGGTCCACGCGGCCCCTGACACTGCGGTACAGAGTGTCCTGGGCTAACTTTGGATGTGGCAAAAACGTGACTCTTGCTTTCAGGAAACTTCTTCAGTCCAACGAAACTTCTGTGTGTATACAGTGGCGAGGTGATTTTTTTTTAAACATTCTTTACAGGTATCCCTTTCCTGTGTTACTGGTAGGTCAGAAATATGCGGCTCGGAGGACAGTGAAACGGCAAGATTGATTTGTCGGCTAAGGAGTCTGTATCAGGGGATAAACAAACAAATACAGGGACAGCGCTACTTAATTCGATCGGTTCGTGGAAAGCGGCTGCAATGAATGACCTATGGCAGTCCTTTTCGTTGTGACTGACAAGTGTTACTGCCGGTCAGTAAGTCAAGGAAGTGAAAAAATGTCTTTTACAAGTTTGTTCTGCGGCCAATTTCTGCGGTTGAGTGCACTAGAGCCGAATGCATAAACAGAGTATACTAGTCCGAGACTTGGATCTAGTCTCAGACTTACTACGCCGGGACTATTATCAGCGTGTATTGCCGTTTAGCCCTTGAAGTAGTCATAAACTCCGTTCAGTTGATGCATCTCGTACCAGTCGTTTAGTCTCAGCTTAGTCAAGCTAGTCTGGGACTTACGTCGGCCCTAGTCTCTCTGCATAAATCAGTTGAATAACTTAAAACCCGACCGGGCCCCGACCGGTACCAGAAGGAAAGGACAATTCACGCCTTCCCATGTTGAAATCACGTGGTGGTCTGTGGCACTGGGACCCGCTGCTGTTGTGCAGTATAGTGAGGACAGCTGTTTCAGTCTCAGGGCGACCACTGTGCACATCAGCGACCAGTAACTGGAGGCAGAGCTGTAGAAGTGACCAAGCGTAACATCCCACTGAAATATCATGCGATTGGAGTCGGTAAGAATGTCTGTTGTGTTTTTTTTCCTCTGACTTCCTAGCCAACAAGTGGCGGAACTGAGACCGCATTACTGTACACGCCTTTCTTCATTTTCAGTTCAATAATAGCTTTATAGCGTTGGACGAATTTGTTCAGGCCATCACTTGGAACTGCGTGCACTCAAGGCGTGCAGCAGGAAAGCTGTGGTTCTGTGGTTGTGAACTCGGCCATTGGAAAATCGATATTGATTTTAAGGGATTGCTATTTCTGGATTCCTAAACATCAGTTGTTCGACAGTTATTTCTTCCCAAATGTCAACGGCGCGCTGCGTTCTCATTTCCGGGACCAGCGATTCAGATACTGTGCTTTGTAGGAGCAGATAATTTAGCGCTTGCATCACTATTGGCTGCATTATGCCCCCCCCCCCCCCCCGGATCTTTTACTTATAGTGTTTCTCCCACTTGACTCAGAATTGCAAAAGACTGTTGTGACTGTTTCATGCAGTTCTTTGTTGGATCCTATACTGACCGTCTGAGAATATCCACCGTGTCTTTCATTAAATTTTAGAACTCACGTGTAGCACTTGGTATACTGTGCTGGATCCGGTCTCGGCGTAGTCTAGTTTTGTACAGATCCTTGACGTTAACACCTCCCCGTCCCCACCCCCACCCTAAACCAACCAACCAACCAACTGACCAAATCCGCCACCGTGGCAAGTTTGGCTGGCTCCAGCATGCTCTCTCACTGCGCGTTCGTATACACCGACATGTATGGCTGCCTCGATCACCTAAGGTCAGTTGTCTCTCAGGTGACCGCTGGCTGGCTGAGAGCTGAAGTGATATTTATTTCGGGCACACTAGCTGTGGCTGCTCAAGTTCAGATCCGGCAGTGGCCAGTGGTAAATTCTCCTAGCAAGCCAAAGGCATTGACACGGCCTCCAGACCCGGAGACGGCTGTATCTTCGCTACGTGACCCTTGTGTCAACATGACCACAGGCAGGTGCCAGCTACCGGTCATCTCTGTAATATTGATCGTTGGTTTGGCAGTTTGATCGATGCGTGCCGTGTGGCCAACGTCAGGAATTACGTGCAACGGATTCTCTTTCCGGCAGGGAATAATCATTTGGTTCTGGTTAAAGATTCTGTCGGCCCCGGGACGTGCTTCGTCAGGCTTGCAAGGAGAGTAGGAGTAGGGTATACTGTGACGTGTACTGATGGTGGTTTAGTGTTTGTATTAGTCACAGGACAGCGGACAGTTTTCTTCATTTGTTTGCGTTCAGTGTTTTGCACTAATTTCAGCAAGATAACTGATGCAATAGCGTTGCTGAATTCGAATCTTGACGGTGGCCCTTTTCTTGCGGTGCTTGTTCAAGAAATTCGACGTGAATTCATTTCTTTTTACCAAAACAAGTTTGATTTCGAAGATTCCAGTCAACAGTAACTGCACGATAGTTCGCAGATTAATGCGAAAATTCTGCCGGTCAGCTGTGCGAATGGAGACCACGTCTGATTTCACATTGTAAACACCCATTTCTGCTTCTAGTCGGTGAACTCAATGCATTAAGCTCTTGAAGAACCCCTCGGCAAAATCTTATCTTATTGTCTTAATGTCTACCCTACCCCCCCCCCCCTTTTTTTTTTCCACTCACAGGCCCCGACCCCCTACCCTTCTCTGGCCGTCCGTGTTTGAGTTACGATTTCACTAATCTCGCTAAGCCATTCTGCACTGATGATAGTTCACACACAAGTGGGCGTCAAACGTGCCGCTGCATTTGCAGGCTGATTGGCTACACACGGCCAACAGTTCGAACTCTCGGTAGGCGTTCGATCTCGCCCTGTTTACAGTAGGCTTTGTTGATACAGTGTAATCGCTTTGTGTGTGGGGGGATCTGCCAATAACCACGTTTACCTGCAGTGACTCAAGCGTGCATGTGAGTCACGGAGAGGCAGTCGGGGAGGGGGGGGGGGGTGTAGATATAGTGCCTGGCGTGCCTTGAGAGTGTGTCGTGAGGTGATAAGGTACGGACCAGGTCAGATCAGTATTGATTAGTCAATCGATCCGTAGGGGGGGAGAGGTGTAGCAGGTCCGTCCGTTTTCCCCTCTCCACTCTAGCACAGTGTATGGCATGTGTGTGCTTGTTATCTAGTGCTGGAGAGTTGTATTTATTCTGTTGTTGCTGCGATCGCGAATCTTGACGGTGGCCCTA
This sequence comes from Batillaria attramentaria, assembly GCA_018292915.2. Taxonomy (NCBI): domain Eukaryota; kingdom Metazoa; phylum Mollusca; class Gastropoda; family Batillariidae; genus Batillaria; species Batillaria attramentaria. The sequence goes on from JACVVK020000083.1 coordinate 981,187, forward strand.
TTTTTGCTGTGCTTGTTCAAGAAGATCGACGTGAGTGGCAAAATACTGACGTGTAGTGACGTGCACTCGGATTTTTTCCAGTTCTGATTTGTCCAGTGGACAGTTGTGTTCATTCTGATGATGTAGCCGATCTTGAGTGTGGCCGTATTGCTGATGTAAATTCGGCGAGAGTGGCAAAATCCTGACGTGTACTGTTGTGAACGGAGACTTTCCAGTGTTGTTTTGCACTGGTTGCTTTGCCGGTATTTTTATGGCAAATGCAGCTAATGGTGATTGATTCCACAGAGATGCTCAAGGTTTCGCTGGGGAAATTTAGCTCAGTGAACACCTTCACTGCAGGTTTGGAACAGCTGTGTGATAGTTCAAGAGAGTGGGATGAACGAAACTACTGGACGGAATGAGATGGCCATACGTGGAGGCCTTCAAATTTCTTGAAACAACGTGACAGTCTTCATTGACCGTATAGTAGTGAACTGTAAATATCCGCTGAAACGGCGACTGACTGAAGCCGGTACCTTACTGTGATAACAAAACGTGCTGTGACACCTAAAGACAAATGAACAAGTAGAAACATGGCTGGGTCGACCCAAACCGCCCCAGTCTCGAAGTGTGAACTGAGCGGTGTTAGGAAAAGTACCCCAGTGCCTGCCAGAAACACGGGCCAAGGATTTCACCTGCAGCTGGGCATTTTGAAAGAGTGTCAGAGCCAAGGTGAGTGTAGGCAAATACTAGACGTGCATACATATAATGAATTCAGTTTCAAAGCTGATTCCGTTCTGTAGGCTGTCGCAAAACTGCTTTGAGCTGTCGTGGTCGATCTAGGTAATTTGTTTTCTTAACACCCAGAGGTGTGCACGCTATTACGTCAGTGTGTGTATGTATGTACACGATTTGTGTGTGTGTGTGTGTGTGTGTGTGTGTGTGTGTGTGTGTGTGTGTGTGTGTGTGTGTGTGTGTGTGTGTGTGTGTGTGTGTTTAGTCTGTGGCGTATTGAGTTTCGCTTACTACTTGAGGCGTAGATTCAGCCAGCAAGTTGCCGTACCCGCATGGCATATACTGTCTTTTTAACTTTGGATTAGAGATCTTACAGAAAACACACTTAACCTATCAACATTGAATTGGTCACAGTTGACTCGCTTCTGCTCTGCTCTGAAAATAACACAAAACCATTTTCATAACGAGGTTCAGAAAAGACAGGTATGTTTTTGCTTAACTACGTAGCACTGTCCCAGACATGCATGATTTAACGTACAGTCAACTCGCCACGAAGTGGAAATTTCTGCTTCGGGCTAAAGCTACCATTTTTATGCTCACAGATCGTTCTGTGCTGTTTTCGTCGTATCTATCATCACACCACTTAGACACCAGGGCCCGCATGTGAAAGTCGAGGTTAGGGATTTTAGCCCCGGGTTAGAGTCAAACCTCGAACTAAACTGACTAGCTTTAGGGTATTTTTTTTGTTGTTGTTGTTGTTTAACCAGGAAACGGGTCCATTCCACCATGGTACCCAAGCCGTTAGAGAAGGCTTTTTTCTACCTTTCTTCGGTTCCTTTTTTATTATTTAGCATTGTTTTTGGTTTGGTTTTGTCCTACTCTGGGTTAGGCCCGTAGCCGTGGGTTAAACTAACCTCGAGTTCTACATGCGGGCCACGGACAGTGACAGCGTGTCTAATGCTGTAATAATAAGCGCTCGGACAGTGACAGCGTGTCTAATGCTGTAATAATAAGCGCTCGGACAGTGACAGCGTGTCTAATGCTGTAATAATAAGCGCTCGGACAGTGACAGCGTGTCTAATGCTGTAATAATAAGCGCTCGGACAGTGACAGCGTGTCTAATGCTGTAATAATAAGCGCTCGGACAGTGACAGCGTGTCTAATGCTGTAATAATAAGCGCTCGGACAGTGACAGCGTGTCTAATGCTGTAATAATAAGCGCTCGAGTAGTGTAACAACAGTCGTACAACTTGAATGTTCGACCGCTCGCGCCGCAAAGTGTCAACAACACTGTATTACATTAAGGTGAATGTACTTATCATCAAGATAGAGGATTTCGAGCGTACAGGCGCACACACGAGCGCAACTGTTCCAAAATATAAGCTGGCTTAGTAGTAAACATGGAATTGGCCTGTTTAAATATAGGCCCAGACAGGAACTTCCGTTGTAAGTTCTAGGCCAGAGTGACTAAACAGATGAAGTTTTCCATTGCCGGTTTAAGCATGTAAATGGAGTCGTGTTGTTTTCTTGTGTGTTACAGTACAAGCGTTTCTGGAGGATGCGGACAGTGTGTTGGCGGCGCTAGACCAGTGCCAGGCGGAAGAGAAGTGTCTCATGCTCATCAAGCGACCAAAAGACGCCGCCAGAAAGGTCAGTCAGTCTTCCCGATGATGTTTGGGTTACACCGGTGTCTCTGTCTGGCTGTCTGTCTGCCTGTCTGTCTCAGTGTTTCTCTCTCTGTCTCCCTCTCTGTCTGTGTCTCCCTCTCTCTCTCTGTCTCTCTCTCTCTGTCTCCCTCTCTCTGTCTGTCTGTCTGTCTGTCTGTCTGTCTGTCTGTCTGTCTCTCTCTCTCTCTCTCTGTCTCTCTGTCTGTCCCTCTCTCTCTCTCTCTCGGGGAGCCGGGGTGGTCGAATGGTAGAGCGTTGGACTTCTAATGCTCGGGTCGTGAGTTCGAGACATCTTGATGCAACTTGCACGGAAGGCGAGAATGTTGTCTGGAAGGATGTGGGTGTGTGTGCCAGACAGGAATGCGTGATACAGCGGCTCAGAATGTCGTCAGCAAGATACGCGATCGGACAACCACTACTACACACGGTGGAAAGCTCTTTGATGTGGGGTGTCTTGTTACCTTTCTTGTTGCCTCCCTTTTGTCTGAAGTTGTTGTGTTAGTCTGGCATAAAGAGGCAGTGACCGCACAGTAACCGTTTTTTTTTTTTTTTTTTTTTTTTTTTCCTTCACAACGATCGTTCAGTTGTCAATTCAGTTCGCATATTCAACCATAACATAAAGCTCGGAGAATGATCAAGACTGCATTTAAAGTGAACTGTACAATTCAGAAGTGTGAGTGATTTGATCGAGAGTGTGACCGGGCGTTAAATGGAAAAAGTACGTAACTGCTTATGAAATAAATGACGCTTCGGCCCTTTAACCAAATGAGAGAAGAGTAGGGTTAAAAAAATGACTGTTTCTTTCCATTTTTCTGGGGTGTGCGAGTTCAGAATGAGTGTGGGAAAGGTTTAAAGGCGGGTATTGATAAGTCGATGCGTGAGTGACTTGCGCTTAAACCTCTTTCACAACGCTCTGTGTTCTTGTGGTGGTGACTAAGAATTTCCTTCAGCAGAATATTTGGAATTTGATTTTGAACTCGAACTTTTGTTTGTCTGTGTAGATGTTGAAGAGTCACTCATGGGCCAACCTGAGCGTGTCGGACCCCCAGCTCTACAGACAGTTCAACGGTCTTCAGCTGTCACAGATACAGACCGCGCAACATCAGCTACAGAAGGTAGGATTTTGTTTTTGATAAGTAAAGCCAACTCCAGCTGTCCACCAGCAGTCTGTGAGCTGCTATTTGTAGACCGTGGGAAGGTGAAGCAGTAGTGTATTTTTAGACGGTCTTTGTGTGTGTGTGTGTGTGTGTGTGTGTGTGTGTGTGTGTGTGTGTGTGTGTGTGTGTGTGTGTGTGCGCGCGTGCGTGGGTGCGTGCGTGAGAACTCTTCTTATAGGCTTATTCTGGGTGTTCACAGTATGCTTGATTTTAATCATTTGATTTTACACGTGCATTTGCAAAGAAACTTGACGTAACTGTCTGCTGCAAGTCAAAGTTTGGATTATTTGTTCAATATTACAGTTAGTTTGTATTGTTTTCAAGTAGTGCAGAAACACTGAGACGCGAATTAGTCTTTGTTGCGTGCGCGGCTTTAACTCTTCAAAGCCCATGCAAAACTCGCAATTTTACTTGAAATCTGTAGATCACTAGGAGCCACCCCAGGCCACTATTATGCAATCTGCAGCGGTCTCGCGCCTAGCGGGAAGGCCCATGCCTTGTGTAATAGTGGCTTGGAGTGGCTCCTACTTGGCTTTCTTCTTTTCTTTTGCGTTCTTTTTAAAACAAGTCTTATAGCGGGCTGGGGGTGGTGCCGGGGCTCGAGCTCCTGAGTTATGCCCTAAAACACACACTCACTCCCTCACTCACTCACTCACTCGTGCTGCAGGTCAAACGTTCGTCAGATCAACACTCGGTGGCGTCCTCCAATGACACAGACCGGTCCGAGCCTCGCCGACGCTACATCAGCGCCAGAAGCAAGGAGACCGGGCGCCAAGGTCACCGGACAATGCCGGAAGGTTCCAGGCAGTCCGTGACGTCACCTGACTACTACTCGGACTCCTCGTCCACCGCCTCAGATTACCAGTACGTCGGCGGGAGGAGAGCTGAGCGGAGCAGGGAGCAGCAGGGCCGACGCGGGGAGAGGTACCCGTCCATCCCCGAAGATGGCCAGGAGATCAACAACAACAGCAACAAGGGAGGCAACCCGGGCGGCAAGGGGAGCAACAACAACCACCCCATGTACTACAGCTGCCAGGATATTTCCTACGCGTCGCGCCCTGACGGTGGCGGAAGGGGTCGGCGACAAGGTCAAGGTCAAGGTCAGGAGCACCAAGGTCAAGGGCAGATAGCCAGCGATCAGCTTTACCAGCCCCGCAAGCGAGATCAGGACGCTCCGACCCACGACCCCGGTGACATGATGGACGATGGGGTGAGGTCACAGTCGCTAGGCAACCTGTCCACGGGGCTGACTCTGTCCTTGGTGGGTCAGCGTAAAGCGGACAGCATGCTGGACTTGTCTTCCTCCTCCCCCGCCAGACAACAACAGCCACCACCCCCACGCGCCCGGGGACCTCGACATAGGGCGAGTGACGGAGCGCAATACCCTGAGCACGCACAGTCATCAAGAGACAGCTACCCGCAAAACAACGTACGCTCCCCGAGAGACAGCGACCCAGACAGTGCGTTCTCTCCAAGAGACCCGAGGGGGTTCCCCTACCCGGACGCCCAGAGCCCTCCCTACTCGGACCGGAGAAGAAGCTCGAACGGCAGCTACTACAACAACAACCCTCACGATGCCGGAAGCCACAACCACAGCCACAACTACGCCAGGAGTCAACAAAACGGCTACGCTTACAGCAGCGCCAGCACGTCCAGGGAGCAGACCCCGCAGAGCGACTGTGCGCCGCCCAAGCCCAAGAGAAGCCTGCCGCAGGTACCGCTGGTGGAGACGTCGGAGAGGATCAAACGCTTCACGGAGATGATGCGCTCCAGGATGTCCGTAGGAAGCAGCACGGGCAGGAGCACGGCCAACTCCGCCATGTCCCAGGCGTCCAACACTCCGCAGACGCCCCTCTCCAGGCAGGCGTCGGTCACGGACAACGGTTCAGACTGCGAAGTGTCCACCCTCTTGGATGTCAGGCTGAAAGACAGCGGTAGTGGTGACTCTCCACAGAAACACTCAGACGCCGGTGGAGGTGGAGGAGGGGGAAGGAGGCCCCCAGGTCACGTAGAGGTTGACTCGTCGTGGAGGGAAGGCCCGAGAGACGGTAGAGGAGGAGGAGGAGGAGGAGGAGGAGGGAAGTATTCACAGCATCACCCGAACAACGGGCACGCGTCGTCCAGAAACAGGACGTCCGTGCACGAGACTCCCCAGCTTTACGGGGACCACAGCAGCGACTCCGGCCAGACTCCCTTCACGTCGCACAGTCACTCCAGCACGATGGACTCCGGCTACACGACCAACACTGAAGGGGACGCCGACTCTACCGTCTTGTCTGGCAACGGTGTCGGTAGCCACCTCAGTCCTCCTCACCACCACTATCCCCAGCATCACCCTCACCCTCACCCTAATCACCACAACTACAACCACCACCACCACCACCAGACGCCGGATTCTAGAGGCCCTCCACGTAACCTCGCCTTGGCCACGGCTCGCAAGTTCAGCAGTATGCAGAACGTCAGCACAGCGCACCACAACGGCTACAACCACCACGGTAACAACCAGCACAACAACTACCCGCCCAACGCGCATCACGACGGCCCCAGCTCCGACGTGAACGGCAACAGACAACAACCCCCGCTACAGTACAGGGGGCCCGCGCCGGTCAGAGCCCAGCACTCTGTACACGGCACTGACGGCTCCACCGCTGACCACAGGCGGAGCTGGGATTTGGCGCAGAGTTTCAAGTCTCTGGATTTTCAACCCGTGGCTCAGAGCGAGCAGATCGACAGGCGCCACAGTCAGGACGAGGCCCTTCTCAAACCGCAGGCCGTGACCGTCAACAGCAGCGTGAAGCCGGTCAAGTCGGTCACCCCACGCAGGGCGACTGATCTGCACGTGAAGAACACGAGTGATTCAGTGCGCCACAGCCTGCCGAACGGGCACAGCGCTGGCAGTTGGCAGGAGAACCCCAACGCGAACTCGGAAAACGGCATGAACACTCTGCCGGGACACTGGAAATACGGCAACGCCAGTCACAACGCCGCCATCAGCAACGGCAACACCAACAGCGTCCAGAGGACAGGCTCTAAAACCACCCCCATTTCCGCACCGCCCACGTTGTTCCAACTGTCCCAATCTTACGACCTGTGCTCCGTGAAATTCTCACTGCCAGCGCAGGTTTCAGTGAAGGATGTACTTACGCTCGCGTCAGTTCAAGTGTCCCTACCAGCTGCTAACAGTCCAGGACCTCTCCACTCGCCCCAGGGTCGATGCGCGCAGCTCGGGGGCCCGGGGAGTGCCTTCCGGCCCGTGCGGACAGCCCCAGGGACGGGGCAGATTACTGCGGGCGTCACCGGGGTGGGGTCCGTCGGCGAGCAGTTCCAGCAGCTGTGTTTTGTGGGAGACTTGCAGACTGGCGACGTGCTAGTAGAGGTGAGTGAATGATAAGGAATTGGGTGCGTTGGTGAACGTGTGTGGGGGGGGGGGGGAGGGGATTCTGGAGGATCACGGAGGGTAACCTTGCCACGTGAAGTACGAGGAGCACGGTCGTAAACTTTGAGGGTCCGACGAATTAGTGCGAGGCAGGTGTGAATATTCGGGGGCATGCGACGAAAGGTTACGAAGTGCTACTAACTCATCTAACAGCACAGAAAAAAAGCGCGGGGTGGGGGGCTAGAGCTCGTGTTCCAGCACCGTATCCATTGTAAAAGATTATCCTCACCTACTGCATGACTGTTACCTGTTTCAGCTGAACGGCTGGTACTGCCTGAACTCGGACCACGCTAGCGTACAGCGCGTTCTGGAGAACTGTCAAGGGGAAGTAACCCTCGGAATCGCTCGCAAGAAAGACGAGTCGTTAGCGGTAAGTTCCCTTGTGCTTGGCATCTCTGGCGTCCCTCAGATGTTAACTAATAACTATGCCCATCCCAACTTAAGTAACTTTTGTGAATCTGCATGTTTGATCGCTGAAATCACAAAGTAGTAATAATAATCATACCATATAAACATACGGTCAGCCAATGTGGTTGATTATTATTGTTCTCATAATTATCTGGGGAAACGCGATAACCGAATGGTAGAGCGTTGGACTCTAAGTGCTCGAGTCGTGAATAAGAATCCCGGCTGGGGCTAGCTATTTGTGCTGGCCTTTTTTCTCGTTGCCCCCGTCTTTGATATCGCCCTTATGTGGTGGAAAAGGACGTTAAACTCCCGAACACCCACCCCACCTTCCCGTTATTGTCCAGTTTCTTTCCGCCATTGTTGGCGTCTTCACGAAACCTGGTGTATCATGATGATGAAGGTTGCATGTACGCCGTGGCGTGACATGTGCATGAACGATACTACTCAGTTTGTAAGTGGACTTGTTCTACCCTATACATATACTTGTTTTATACTACCCGTCGTGTTGTGCAGGCTCGACTGAAGCAGTTAGAGCAGAGCCTCCATTCCGTGGAGTCCGAGGTGCAGCGCCTGACGCAAGAGGTGGCCAAGAAAGACAACCGCATCCTGGAGTTGTCCACCATGCTTCCGTGGAAGAACGAGGAAGGGGAGGCGGCAGGTTCCGACAAACTTGTGCTGGAGTCCGAAGAAGGAGCATTCGTCATCGGCGATAACGAGTTTGTTGTGTGACGACGACGACGACTCTCTTGTGCATAGAATAGGTTCAGCCCGATTAGTTCAACTCAAAACTGAGGTGCCCTGCATGCTTCACAAACGGAGAGTACGCGATTCTTCCCCGGGCTGCGTGCTGAACTGAGGTGGTGCCAGTGCATGACGGTGGCAATTTGCAATATCATTAAGTGTGGAAGTGTGAACCTGACTGTGTAGAAGCTTGATAGGTGAAGTTTGCGGTGCGACAATGTTGCCAGTAACGACTTATATGACAGTGGAATTGTCGGGTACAATTTAGTCACGAGGGACTAAGGATTTGCGTCCTGGGTAGATGATGTTACAGCGTCTGGTATGTGGCTGTGGTGGCCCACACGGGAGTGACTAGTCTCTGGTTCAGCTTGTACACTTGAAGTCGCTTGTGGAAGGAGTGTGTCCTTGGCTTTTCTTGCGATTACAGTCTTGTCAACCGTTCGAATACAGCAGTGGGGTCAGGTTAACCAAGATTGTGGCGCTTGGCCCCGAGATGCAGGTTTATGTGACAGTCAGTGGACCCAAAGTGCAAGAAACAATGGAGTGTGACTACAATACTAGTCGGTGCGTATTTTAAAACAGCGTGCATTTCTGAGAGCTGGACTACTGTAACCGTACGTTGTAGACAATGACCACGTGGATGAGTGAACCCCAGGTCTATGACGACAACCGTAGCAGTGTGTGGTCTTTTATTACGACGAAAGCTCGCCACAGTTAAATTGGGGCACGTCCTATACGATTGAAAATCCTTGAGAAAAAAAGAGGGTCGCCCGGCCTAACTGTAGAAGGAAGGGCTTGATGTTGTTGATGACACCACCCTACTCCAGGTCGGGGTTGGTCGACACGACTCACTGAGATGTCTTTACGTGTTTATTTTATGACTATATACAGATGAAACGTGAAGAAGTAACTGAAGAGATGAAGACGTGAAAACAAAACCAAAAACACCGACCCTCATCAGTTCGACAAAGGACACTGCAGAAATCAATGTCTGACAATAACAAAACGTTCAATCAAAAAATTACGTCACGACACGACGTAAAAAAAACGACGGAAGAAGAACTCGCGTCACGACGTGACGCGATTCAGCACTGTACAAACATTATGTATACACTCGCACGTGCGTGCGCGCGCGCGCGCACGCACACACACATACACACACACACACAAAAGCATTCACTCTGCTACATACACCCCCTCTTGCTGAATGACGTCCTCGTCATACGACAGTTAAAATTAATAAAACCACGGTGAGAAATACGGCTGATGACAAAATTCTAATGATAAGTCTTAAATATGTATCCGATGTGCGACTTCACACGCTAACTACAACCACTGAGTTCGGTAACCTCACATGGGTTGTAGACTAACCTTACAGATTCAGAAATGATGCGATGTCAACATCACCACGAAAAAAAAAAATAATGTACGGTCAATAATTATATGTACACGCTTTCCTACTGAACTAAGACCGGGTGCTAACAAAATCTAGAACTATGAAACTCGAAACTTGAAATAAAACTTAGCATGATACGTTACTCTAGACCACACTAACCTTACTAGCACGTACAGTAACCTCACTGCAACGTTACACAACTAATGTATTATTTATATGTACCTGTGCCGAAGCACACTAATGTTTTAATCAAAATACTAAGACTTCTAATGGGTTTTACCTTGCTTAGTAACTAATTTCACTATACTTCACCGACCATTACTGCACTCCCTTACTACCCTCATATCACATATTACTGATACTACTAATGGGTCAGAACATATGACACAACTTTCGACATCTCCACGGGATCCATCTGAACTAACCCAGACTGTACTAACCCTGAGAGACATGAAATTTTCTTTTCCCATTCCAAAAGCTCAACAACTTGCTGAGACCTAGCATACTCTAGCCGACTTGGAGGTTTTCTTGCCCTACCCGAACGTCGGGGAGGTTCTACTTGTTCACCTTCTGTGGCTTGTTCATTCTGTTCCTCCTGTTGCCGACTTGCTTTCCCATCATCATCTTCATCTCCATCTCCAGGCTCATCTGACCCTCCACCTTCAACAACCTCAGTGGAATGGTGGTCGTCACCACACAAGTCAGTGGCCTCATCACTGACAGTTGCACCCTGATCGTCATCATGTGACTGTAGTGATGTCGCATCAGCCTGTTCCTCTTCAGTTGCAGTCGGTGTGACCACAGCTGCTGACTCCTCTTCACTCACAGGCTTCAGCTCGATGGTAATGGTTTCGGAGTCCTCCCCATCACCATTCTCTGAGTATGCTTTATCAGAAGACGTTCTCGACGTCTCTCTTCTTGGTGCAGCAGGCGGTGCTCTTCTTGGTCGCGGTGCTGGTACTGGTCTTTGATTCTCTTCAGTTCTCATTCTCACCTCTTCTGGCACACTTCCGATAGGTAAGAGGTGATTCCTATGTAGAGTTCTCTTACGTCTCTGATCGTCTTCTTTCGCCACCACATACACTGGAATCTCTTGGTTAGGCTGAGACTCAACGGTGTAAACGTCCTCTTCCCATTTGTCGCTCAGCTTGTGCTTGCCTTCAAATGCCAGTATCCTGACAAGCACTCGATCTCCTGGTCTCAAAACTGCACCACGAGTTCTCAGGTCATACCGGGTCTTTTGGCGATCCTGGGCAGTTTCTGCGGCACTCGCGGCCATCTTGTATGACTCCTGGAGGCGACGCTTCAGTTCTGTCACGTATGTGGTATGGTTCCTTGAGTCGTCATTACGGTTCAGTCCAAAGACAAGGTCTACTGGCAGGCGTGGATGACGACCGAACATGAGGAAGTAAGGGGCGTAACCTGTTCCTTCATGCTTAGTGCAGTTGTACGCGTGTACCAGAGGCGCGACGTACTTGTGCCACTGTGTCTTCTTGTCTGCCTCCAAGGTTCCCAGCATTCCCAGCAGTGTTCGGTTAAACCTCTCGGTCATTCCATTCCCCATGGGATGGTAGGCTGAGGTTCGTGATTTCTCGATGCCAGCGATGTTGCAGAGTTCTTTGATCACTTTGCTCTCAAAATTTGCTCCTTGATCCGAGTGTAGTCGCTTGGGGAAACCATAGTGGACGAGGAAATGATTGAAAAGAGCTTCAGCTGTTGTTCTCGCTGTCTGGTTCCTCGTGGGTATTGCTTGAGCGTATCTGGTGAAGTGGTCCGTGATCACCAGGATGCTCTGGTGTCCCCCTGATGATGTCTCTAGCGAAAGGTAGTCCATGCATACGAGCTCGAGTGGCTGACTGGAGGTGATGTTAACCATGGGAGCCTTGTCACCAACAGCTTTCCTGCGTATGCACCGGGGACAGTCCTGACACCAACTCTCTATGTCTCGGGACATGCCTGGCCACCAGAAGCGTTCACGCACTAGTCCTGCTGTTCTGTCTCTTCCAGGATGCCCGATGTCATTGTGGAGACCTCTGAGTGCACGCTTGATGAAGCCTTCTGGGAGCACAACTTGCAGCTTGTTGCCTTCATCTGTCTTGGTCTGTCTGTGCAACACTCCACGTTTCATGATAAAGTTCTCAAAATTCTTCATCATGGTGGTGTGTGTTGACGTGCTTTCAATGTGTTGTCGCGGTGGTTTTCTCTTGGCTCTGACGTATTTCAGCCATGGTCCGATGATGGGGTCTTCAGCCTGAGCTCTCCGCCAATCACGGTCGGTAAACTCTGTGAGCTCCTGACCTTCAACCTCGCCCAGCACATCGACCGCGGCTGTTGACAGACAATGGGTCTCTGCTACACACACGTCGTCAGGCTGGCAGATGGTTTGCACTGACTCGGTTGAAATCTCGCTCCTTGCTGCGTCACGTGCAGTTGGCATTCTTGACAGGGTGTCTGCATCAGTGTTGTTGATCCCTGGTTTATAGCGAATGCTGAACTTAAAGGCGGCAAGTGCGGCGAGCCAGCGGTGGCCTGTGGCATCGAGCTTGGCTGTAGAGAGCACGTAGGTCAGCGGGTTGTTGTCCGTGAAGACCACGAATTCTGCTCCGTACAGGTAATGTTTAAACTTTTCACAGACCGCCCATTTAAGTGCCAAGAACTCCAGCTTGTGTGCAGGGTAATTCCTCTCCGCCTTGCTCAGAGATCTGCTGGCATACGCTATCACCCGCTGGTGTCCTTCCTGCTCCTGGTACAGGATGGCTCCCAGCCCTTGCTGTGAAGCATCGGTATGCAGCTGGAAAGGCCGGTCATAATCAGCGTAGCCGAGAATGGGTGGAGAAGAAAGTATCTCTTTCAGGCGTTGGAAAGCACACTCCTCTTCCAGACCCCAGTTCCATGGTTTTGTGCTGGCCTGACTTCTCTTGCCGCGTTGCTTCTTGGCTGGCGTCGGCATCAGTACCGTCAGTGGCGCAGCGATCTTTGAAAAGTCTTTCACCATGCGACGGTAATAACCTGCAAAACCAAGAAAGCGCCGAACTTCCTCAGGAGTGGTAGGTGTGGGCCATGTTCTGATAGCTTCTGTCTTTGCAGGGTCAGGACCAATTCCGTCGGCAGAAACAGTATGGCCTACGTACACAACCTTATCCCTTGCAAAGTGGCATTTCTTGGGATTCAGCTTGAGCCCAGCTTTCTGCAATCTGGTGAACACCTTCCTGAGTCTTTCTTGGTGTTCTTCGAAAGTCCTGGAGAATATGATGAGATCGTCCAAAAAGATTAGGCATATTTTCATGTTCATATCTTGAAATATGTCTTCCATTAGACGCTGGTAAGTTGCAGGAGCGTTGCAAAGTCCGAAAGGCAGCCGGTTGTATTCGAAAAATCCAAGTGGACCCACGGTGAATGCAGTTCTCTCTTTATGCGCCTCCTCAATCTCTATCTGGTAGTAGCCACTCTTCATGTCTAGCACGGTGAAATATTGGGACCCGGCCAAACAATCCAAGATGTCTTCCACCCTCGGGAGTGCATATGCATCCTTGACAGTGCGCTGGTTTAACTGACGGAAATCAGTGCACATTCGGATACGGCCATCTTTGCGTCGGACAAGGACGATGTTGGATGCCCAGGGACTGTGAGAACGGCGAATCACACCGCTGGCGAGCAGCTGTTGCAGGTGTGACCGGACCTCATCAATCATGGCAGGTGGTATTCGTCGATGTGCTTGCTTGAACGGCCGATCGTCTTCTAGGTCGATGCGGTGCTTTACTTGGGAGGTGAGACCCACTTCTTCTTCTGACATGGCAAAAGTGTCCTGAAACTCCGTGATGAGTTCCTTCACCTTCTCCTCTTGGTCGGAAGATAAGATGTCAGAGTGCACGTCGACCACACTGAGTAAACTGGGTTTCTGGTCCTCCGTGGCTGTGTCGTCCAAGGCTGTGACGTCGACTGGCTGTACTTCACACAGTACACTTTTGGGGTTCACTACGACTGTGTGTGTGGACAGGTTGGAGAGGATGACATCAACAGGTGCTGTAGAAGATCCTTGGTAGTATATCAGACTGGGGTTCAAATCCAGATCAGGATCAGTGACCGGGTGCGGCTGCAGAAGAGCACACGTCTTGTGGTAGGGTAGAGTCCTGTCAACGTAGCCCCGCACTGTACGCTGTTCATTAGGCTTGATGGTAACTCTCCCTGACTCAACAGACCTCATTATTGCTATTCTGTTGCATCTCTTGGCCAGCTGCTTCTCCCTGCTTGCAATACACCTTAGCGTGAGAGCCCAAACTGATTGATTAGCAATCTTCTGCAAAAATCTACATCCGTGTCGTTGACTACCATCTTCCGCTAACTTTGACAAGAAGTTGGTACCAAGTAAGACGGGAGTGTGGTTACTGTATTGCGTCGTAGGCACTACCAGAAGGAGGCATGGTTGGGGATCGTTGCTGACGTCTGTTTCAATCTCTGCCTTAATGAAACCGAGGTAGGGAAGTGGCTGACCATCTGCACATTCAATCCGAAGTAACTTCTCAACCCTGTGCAGCTCGAGATGCTTGAGGTTCTGCTCATAGAAAACCTGACTTATCGTAGATACTGATGATCCGGTGTCCAGTAGCGCTTCTGTTTCCACTCCCTCTATCTTGACTGAGGCTTCATTAGAACTCCCGACCAGTTCTACCGTGTCTTGGCCTTCAGCTAACTGTTGTTGTGCTACTTGGGGCTGAGAGTTGTGGTCTTGGAGTTGCCCCTCTCCCCAAGTCCGTTTCAAAAATCCCGTTTACGGAGATGATCAACGCGAGCTCTGCAATGTATCTGGAGGTGATTCTTCTCGCCACATCTATAGCAGATCAGGTCACCTTGTTGGTTTCTTCCTCTGCCTCTGCCCCTCTGTGAACCACCTCTTCCCGAAATCCCTCTACCATAGGACGCTCCTCTTCCTCTTGCCACTTGGGTGTTCCCAACTCTATCATGTTCTGGTTGATAATGATGAGAAGTGTTCGAGGAAGTGGAGATTTGGGAAGCTTTGCCTTTCTGCTTGATCTCTTGGATTTCCGCATTCATTTTCTCCATGCTCACAGCAAGCTGGTGGATCATAGCTTCAAGGTTATGGTTGTCATTCTTGGTGCTCTGTGGCTGCGCAGACTTGCAGGATGCCTTGGTGTTGATGTGCTGTTTCTCAATCCGCCGCATCGTAATTCTCAAGTCGTCAAAATTCTCACTCCTGTCAAATTGGTAAGCAGACATATCTTTCAAGTCTTGGCGTAGTCCAGACCAAAATTTGGTGCGTAAAAGTTCATCTGGATCTCCGGGTAGGGTTGCTTGCCGTTTTGCTATGTCCAGCAGGCCCTCTAGACGACAACCCCAGTCGGTGACGGTTTCCTGTTCCTTCTGGTGCGCACCATAAAATGTAGCCAAGACGTCAGATTCAGTCTCAATCTCTCCGTATATGCTGTCCATTTTCCTCAAGATCTGATTCACTGTAGCGGTGGCACCCAGCCTCACCACAATACTGCCAGCCTTCCCCTGAACAGATGCTCTTATAGCGTCGAAGATGTCCTTCTCTGGGTGTTGCTCGTGGATTAAGCACACCAGCTGGTGTCGCCATAACTCGTACGTTTCCGAGCTCTCTCCGGTGAACTTCACCAGCCATGGCTTCCTCCCTACGTTCACAATCGTTGTCTGCGCTGATTGGTTACCTTGATTGAATGCGTTGGCATCTGGTGGTGGTGGATAGGCACCTACCACCTCCGGCTCCTGGTCAGCCATTAATGCAGTTTGTAGACCTTTGTATGCACACTAACAAAGTACTAACTGCTCTAATATCTCATATATACTATTTTCATACACTAAGTCCAAATTTTCAATTGGAGCACCTCGTAAGCAAAGACTCGGTCGGATTCCTATCGAGTCAGTTTCAAGATGCAAAATCGATCATGAAATTCAAGACATATAAAACCATCATGAAACTATACGAACACTACCATACCAACACACAGTAAAAAATGCATGAAAAAAAAAAAAAAATAGCAACTCAAGGTAAATATACCAAAAGAATGAAATTCATAGTTCATAGAAGCCTTAATATACACTAACTTCAAAGCTCTCAATGTGTGTTCTTTCTCTTTCTCTCTCACTTTTTTTTGTTTGTGGAAACCGAACTAACACAAGCGTGAACACAGGAAATGTACACTGGGAGAAGGATTCCCTTTTTTTTTTTTTTTTTTTTTTTTACAAGCAGCAGCGCAGTCTCAGAGATGGACGAGGCTGTGGTCCAAAGCAGTTCGCGATCAGCTGCAAATGAGGACGATTCTGCGGACAGTTCTGTCGACAGCAGCAAAGTGGTGCATGAGTCCAAAGAGCTAGAGGACCCGTCTGACAGTTTTGGAACTGATGGCTGATTGTGAAACTCGGCGGTGTTGGACCAGAGGCATCTGGACCCAGTCAGTGAATGACATCAATATTCATTGATAGCGAGCCGTTGAGCAAGCCCCACATTGGGCGCCATTGTAGAAGGAAGGGCTTGATGTTGTTGATGACACCACCCTACTCCAGGTCGGGGTTGGTCGACACGACTCACTGAGATGTCTTTACGTGTTTATTTTATGACTATATACAGATGAAACGTGAAGAAGTAACTGAAGAGATGAAGACGTGAAAACAAAACCAAAAACACCGACCCTCATCAGTTCGACAAAGGACACTGCAGAAATCAATGTCTGACAATAACAAAACGTTCAATCAAAAAATTACGTCACGACACGACGTAAAAAAAACGACGGAAGAAGAACTCGCGTCACGACGTGACGCGATTCAGCACTGTACAAACATTATGTATACACTCGCACGTGCGTGCGCGCGCGCGCGCACGCACACACACATACACACACACACACAAAAGCATTCACTCTGCTACATAACGACAAGCCTTCCCCCATGAATACATCAGTAACGTAGAGGGAAGCGTCGCGCAACTGAAAACATAGAAGTGAATAATCAAGACGACGATGTTTTAAATATTCTGTGGCACAGACGTTTTATGTGGAGAGGGCAAAAACAGAACTTCCGAGAGGTGAAAAAAATGTAACAGACTTATGGCGTTTAAAGGTCTGTCACTAATTGAAAGAGACCGGCAAGTCCAGGCAGAGCGCTGGTCTGCCAATGCACGGGTGGTGAGTTCGAATATCGACTGGTGGCCGAAAATTTGTGTTGGCGTTTCCCTCATCGCCCTGTCCTTGATATCATCTGTGTGTGATGGAAAAGGACGTTAAACTGACCCAGAAACATCCAACCAACTGGGCAAGCCCAGTGTTGAAAACTGCAAATGGCATTTGAAACAGCAGCGATATATAGCACGACACTGTGAGACGCATTTGATAAAGGTAGGTTTGTCTGATCGTCCCAATACAGGGTAGTATCATTTTTTTTTTATTTCAAGCGAAGACAGTAATGGAAAACTGTATGTAGTGACACAAAACGGATGAATTGACGAAGGAGTGACGTGGAAACAGGAATACACGCATTGATGTGAAGATTTACCGAGACGAGAGCTGCATTGTACTGAATATCCTACACAGACTGATGAAGTGACGTAGAGACAGGGATAGACTGACTGATGCAAAAATTTTGCGAGAATACTGCCTGTAGTGACATAAAAACAGATGAATATTGCTACGCGGACTGATGAAACGTGAAAACAAATACACGGAGTGATTCAAAGGTTTACCGAGAAGAATCGTGTTTGTAGTGACATAAAAACACGTGAATATTCCTACATGGACTGAAGGAGACGTCAAAACAGCCGGAATGCACGGAGCTGTGTGAAGATGTTACCGAGAAGATCCAATGTGTTGCGTTACAAAGACGTTTGTCTGCTGGAAGTGCCTTGTTGTTGTTAACGGACCGGGGTTTGTTAAGCTTTTGAAAGTCTCAGGAATTGGCGTTTTGATGGAACCAGATTGTGAAACGAATTGGACAGCTTTTTACAACGTATACTTACTTGCATACCTGCCAACGTATCCCTGTCAGTTGACGTTCCTGTTAATTTTGAAGAACTCAGAAACTCTTGTAGCACCGAGTTGGGAGGTGTGTCCACTGCCTGGCGTGGACATTTAATCGAGAGGTGTACCCTGTACAATGCATGGAGGTTTTCGCGTGGTGTGACGTGGTCGGTTTGGAAAGTACCCGACGGTATATATGTGTAGTGCGCTAGTTGTGTGAAGAATCACGCCGTTACTTTATTAATTCCTGCGATTGTCTTTCCCGTTTCGTGTAGATTGCGTATCACAGAGAGAGAGAGAGACAGAGAGGGGATGCGGAAGAACTAGCAAAAGTGTGTGCGCGCGTGTCAATCTTGGATAAAGTGTGCGTGTGCGTGCGTGTGTGTGTGTGTGTAGATGCGGGAGGGACTAGCAAGTGTGTGAACGCGTTATTGTGTGTAGGTGCGCGCGTGTCAGTCAGAGAGAGAGAGAGAGTGTGTGTGTGTGCTGGGAGGGGCGCTTACTGGGTGGGAGTGGGGTGGGCGGTGGGGACAAACGTATACATGGTTGTGGCTAGTGCGTGCTTCGACATGTGCTATATACATTTTAAGACTGCCCTTGGGGTGTGTGTGTGTGTGTGTGACCCTGGGAAGTTTCATAGTATTGTCTTCCATACAGTAATGCTCAGTGCATCTGCTTTAGTACAGTAGAATAACAGAACGTACGCTTAACATTTTTCATCAAAGAACGCTATTAAACACTCGTGTTTACCCACTTTCATAGTTTTCTGTAAGTGACTTGATTCATACAAGGCAAACAGCGCTGTGAAAGCTGAAGTTATCCTGGTGTCATTTGAACAAGTAAGACGGCAGTAGCTTTTTTTTGTGGAAGTTCTTGCAGTCTCGAGAAAACTAGCGTCTTTCGCCCAGCCCGACCCGGCCCTTCCCTCCCCTTGCAGCAGATACGTCTTTCAAATCCCGATAGCAAGAGACTGATCAGCCCAGCAGTTGCTTCCAATACCCACTCATGAACCTATGACAAGATCAATGAAATCGTGCAGTCTCTCGTTCGTAGCACAGGGGTCCTCAGTACTAAAAAAAACATCTCTCCATGCATTAGGTCCCTGATATTCTTCATTATTGAGGACATGCTGAAGGGTCCTAATGCATGGGGAGAGACTAAGATGTGACTAACTTGGCTCTGCTGAGACTGAAAAATCAGTACGAGACGCATGAGCGGCGACTAGGGGTAGTCTTTGACTCTTGAATCTTTCTACGACTGCAGGGCCAATATTGAGTCCCCCCCCCCCCCTCCCATTTCCTCGATGTAAAAACTCCAGTCTCAGACTAAACCCGAATGGAACATGGCGGCGACTGCTTACTTGATGCGTATACCGAGTTGAGTTGAAGATGATACATCTCAGACTAGAGCCAACGGCCCAAGGTCTCAAACGCTCCAAGTCCCTTGCCATGCGAAAGGGCCGCTGCTACACGTTGCCAGGATCGGCACTTGCAGGGCTGGAAACCCTAATTAAATCGCTGGCGGCCAGCTGGCATATCCCCCTTGCCGGTGCCGGCCGCGCGGCAATAGAAAGCCGTCCCATTTTTCCTGGCAGCCAGCTAGCCGCAGGCAGCCGTACAGCCAACTGACCAATCACTCCCCAAACCTTGCAACGCCGCAGGCTGCGTGTGCGGCAAAACCCCGCAAGCCAGCAACCAGCCGAGTACGGCAGCATGCTGAATGGCAGTCGTGTAGCCGTACGCTTTAAGGCCCAAAAACTTTGAACGGTTTCCCCACCCGTAAACAGCCATTTCCCGAAACATGGACTTCGCTGACAATCACTGTAACCAATATAGACTAGACTGACTGGATGTGGACAGGAAAGTACCATGAAGTAACAGACACCGTGTGAGATCATGTGATAGAAAATGCAGCTGTTTTGTTGTAGTCTACCTCAAGAGCGCATAGGAACTGTTGATTTTGTGCCTTTTTCACAGGGCAGTTTTTTGGCGTGTGGTCAGGAGGGCCTTGTGAACTACGGTTGTGTGTTGACGATTATTTGTCTTACAAATCGTGTACATATTTGTTATAATGCATTTTTTTGTTTTTACTCTTTGCATACAGTAGGTTGTGACTGCATGCTTCCTGTTACGGCGCATCAAGTTTTGCTGTGAACGCAACAGAAATAAATGTGTTCCACAAATGAGTTTTGCACTGACGTATTGTGTTGGTTTTAGAGTCACCGTTCTCTCCTCCCCCCTCTCCCCCCCGTCTCAAACACACCCACTATCAACTGCCCCCCCCCCCTCCCCGCACACAGACACACACACCACCACCACCCCAAAAAACAAACAATACCCCCCCCCCCCCCCCAAAAAAAAAAAAAAAAAAACACACCAAAAAAACACACACACAACAAACAAACAAAAAAACCCCAATACAAACCAACAAAAACAACAACAAAAAGACCCCCCCCACAAAAAAACAAACAAACAAACAAAAAAAAAAAACCCCAAAACACCCCCCCCCAAAAAAAAAAAAAAAAAAAAACAAATAAAAAAACCCCAAACAAAACAAAACAAAAACAAATCACCACGAAAAATCAAGACATGAAAATAACAACAAACAAACAAAGAAGTGCACCCAGTTTAGTATGCACGTGAAAGTGAAAACGCAATTCAGTTGCAAAGTCGTTCCAAAGCTCAAGTTGTGAGAAACAAAACCCGAAAAGTGCACTGTAAGATATCGTGTGATTTATTAGAAGAATTAATTTAAACATGTTATCCAAGGGTAGAACTTGTCAACAAGATGTAAACATGAACAGTAACTCATTTTCCGCGAGAGAAATAGCACAGCTCCTGCAAAAATTATACATATATATGAAGTGAAGTAAAAGAAGTCAAAGGAGAAGAGTGTAAGCATGGTTTTTACGGAATATTTCGGCCACTCAACTGTCGGTTGAAGACTTGTGCCGTCCAAGAACTGGCCGAAATATTCCGCTACTTCCACACTCTGGTTCCGCGTGTGTAGTTTCCATTAGCGAAATCAATCCGGAATCTGACACTCTCCTCTTCTGAGTTGTGTGGCAAAAAGTTCATCAAGTATTATGCTGACTCCTTGTCGGCGCTACGGAGTCGAGGAACAAACAAACAAACAAACAAACAAACAAGCAAACGTTGTACCGATGTCATTATCTTCATGAAGAAACAGAGTCCGCCAAGTCTGTTTTCAAGAAAAGAAAGTAATTAGACATTTTAGAAACTGATGAATTGGTCCTCTACTTTCTTAGAAGTAATCAGACTTTTAGAAAATGATTCGGTCCTCTAATTCTGTTTTCACTTTAAGAAAGTAATCAGACATTTCGAAAATGAATCGGTCCTCTGTTTTCACTTTAAGAAAGTAATCAAACATTTCCAAAATAAATCGGTCCTCTAATCCTGTTTTCACTTTAGGAAAGTAATCAGACATTTCAAAATGGCAAAAACGTAATCAGGTATTTCGAAAACGAATCGATCTATGACCGATGTCCGAGGCGGATATGAAACCCTGATAAATGACAGATATCTTCGAATCCACAAGAAAACTTTGGACTGCTCATATCTAAACGACAAAGTTGGACACTTGCATCTATACACGGTATCGTTAAGCACAAAACCTTGAAGTAGGAATTAAAGAGCAAAGTAAGTTTTCTATCACAGTACTAGAAGCATGTCAGTCCCTTCCGATCTGCACCCAAGCTCGTTCAAAGCGGAGGATAGATTATAAGCTGCCAAAGAACATGGAATTGTATCACTAAGCGGAGGAAAGGGTCCCAGTATTAATTACTGCGACAGCGAACTTCAAGGTCCAGTTGAATAACTCACTCACCGGTTTACTGGTCTATCACTGTCGGCACTTTCTGTGCATCACCGAGATAGTATTGTCCGTCGTAACGGCAAAGAGATGAAAAAGGCCTATTTGAAACAGGATTCATCGAAAGCTTATAGCGTATGCCTTAAACGTGTCGAGGTAAGAGCAAAAAGATCTCCCAAGACATGTTCGAACAAAACAAGCTTGATAGACAAGGTTTAAGTCAGGTTTGTGACCTCATCTTTTATCCTTGTTTTAAAGAAAAGTCTTGTATGCATTGCTCAAACCTTGTATGCTACGATTATGTGGAACAGTAGTACATGACAGCCTTTGTTACATGTATACAGTTATAGAAAGGGGGGGGGGAACCTGCACAGCGGTATATAAAGCCCGTCGTCGTCACGGCATTTGCCAAAAGGGTGTTGCGTTCAATTTTACTCTGCTCGAATACTGGCCAAAGGGCAATCCTACAGATATCGGCAGCCCACAGCACAAGGGAACTAGCTGCTATACCAAGCAAAGCCCCGGGCATTATTCCATAGGCTGCCTGTAGAGCAGAGGCGCAAAAAGAGGCAGCTGCAGTGGCACACAGCTGCTTCGATTGTGACGTCACCACCATCCAATCTCAGTCACCGTTTGGAAAACTGACGGAAGAGCGTTCTTTATCTCCCGGTGTCCTTTTCTATGTATTACGTATTATAGATGTCTATGGAATCTGTTACCAACACGCTAAAGGTGTTCAACTAAAACGACGATAATCAAACTAGGCTCACGTTTCCCGGGAGCTAGTTTGCGGATATGATCAATTGTTGACGTAATGCTTCGATTCCAGTTCGGTTGTTTCGAATGTTTCGCGCGGCGGAGAGGTTTTCGCTGCTTACAATTCACACTCGCATTGCACGGATCGACCTACTTGCGAGTAGTGATTTTCAACTGTGGCAGAGATAAGAGGCAAGATCGGCGCGTGCAGTTTGGAGAGATTTCTGAGAGATGGGGTGGAGAGCGTATGGGATTTTCTTAGCGCAGAGATCTCAGCTTGAACTGAACAGAACAGAACACAGCTGATGAGCCCATCATCATTTTCCTTCTTCTATACACTCTGCTCTGAGGTATGATAATGAGTAAAGATGACGGCGTTCCCTCTAACTCCACCACCATGAACATGGCGTATACGTGAGCGGAGAAAGTACACATACGCACCTACCACATCTGCCCTTAAAGGACAGACCAAGACTAAACAATCAAATGCACAAAGGTGCGTCAAATTAGGCGGCGTCCTACACGAAGTAGGACACCCTCTTTTTGTGGCTGTATGTCATCGTCTTGACGATGTTGGGGCTTATTACACGTGGCTTTATATCCCTGGGAATTATAACAGGACAAATCTCTGATGAAATCTGACCTGTGACCGACGTGAATGTGAAGCCCTGGATGAACACATGAACTGAGCCACAGTCTAATATTTTCCAAAGCTAACTTAGCACACAGAGAGATAGAGACGAAGTTGAAGGTGACGAGTATAACAATTATAAATAGTGAAACTCTAGTGTTGCTTTCGCCATCATCAGCACTCCGTTCATGCAGTCTTCTTCTCTTGGTCACGACTCACGTAGAAACTTGTAAAAATTCACGACACAGATCATTGATCAGTAAAACACACACGTATACATATACATACACATGGACAGCATCCGTGTACAGTATTCACAGGTTCCAGGGAGAGCAATGTGGATCCGATCACAGTCAGTGGACCTTCTTTGTCCAAGTTGGTGGTTATTGAGTTCAACGCCAGATTTCCTGTTACATCATTCCGGCCAAACTCTCGACAGAAAACCACAAAGAAGTTCTTGTTTCTTGTTATTGAATTTAACGGCAGATTTTCTACAATATTGTTCCGGTCAAACTCACGACAAAGGATCACGCAGAAGTTGTTGTCTGTGTTTCTGAATTCAATTCAGCGCCAGATTTCCTAGAATGTCGTTCGGGTCAAACTCACGACAGAGAACCATTGCTGTATTTCTTAAGGGTCTGCACATTTGTCCTTCTGGACGATCATCAATTTGTCTATACAATAATCTGGGGAATATTTGTACACGGGATTTCAACCTTCGGCCCTGTAATATTGTCGGATTCCGGTCAAACTCACGACAGAGAACCACCTCAACATTTCTTTCAAAAGTGGACATTAGCCTAGTCCTTCCTGCCGATCTTCAATCATCCCGTCTCTACAATAAATCCGGGGAATATTATTTTGTACACGGGATTTCAGTCTTAGGCCCTGTTTATATCATCAGATTTACCGTCACAATACATGTACGCGATGTCCTCTGAGGCGTATTTCTTTTCCCTAAATAGTTTGTGTTTCTTTAGAGAAGTAAGGTATGCTCTTCATCACTATACGAAGTGAACGGTCTCCTCAGGAAGTGTTACTAGAATATGGAACTCCAGGCTAAACCGAGTGTAAAGCGAAAACACTTTCAGGGCCCTAGTATCAAACACGTCAGTCATCTACTGCCAAATTCGACTCTTGTCATGACGGAGCAGTAACTCAGGCAAGTCCACAGCGAGTAGTCTCCCTCTAGCTGTAGCTCTTCTGCGGGCTGGCTTCTCCGAAAGGGGTCGCTGAGTCCTCCTCGAACGACCTTGACTCCGTGCTGGACATGGTATCCGCTTCGCTGAGCCTCTCCAGGCGCGCGCGGGGGGCGACGTTGACAAGTGTAGGCTCAGGGGGGTGGGTGAGAGGGGCGACGGGCTGGGAGTCGGGGGGTGGCTGATGCTCCTCCACCTCAGCCGTCGCCATGGGTAACTCCACGCGGTTCATGCCCTTCTGTGACCTCTGCCGCCCTTTGACGGGTTGAAGGTCAAACAGGCCAGTGGTTGAGGTCTGTCGGTTGATGCCTGGGTGGAGAAACATGAGAACGTTACATCGTGACAGTGCGATACGATGGCAGGAATGGACAGTGATATGCAATGCAAAGGAGGAGATCGGAGGTAGGCTGCGTCTGCTAAATTTGTGGTATAATCATTTTAAACAAGTATTTCAGCCGTAATTTGTTGCGCACCTGCATTTGTCTTACTATTACTTTTACTACCATTAGGTATTGGATCCCAATGTTTTGCGAAAACACACGGCATAATTAGTCTCAATGTGTCACAGTGTTACTGCTGTGGCCATAGATTTTCATGTGCCCAATTTTCCCGACCGACTCGACTGAAAGAACATTTCATGATTCTTCAAAAATGATTGTACTCGAGTATTGCCAAAACACATTCGGAACATGTATATTTAAATGTACTACATGTAATTAATTCATCTAAACGAGTTACGCATGAGAACTAATTGAAAGTGGTGCATCAAACATATCAAAACTAAAAAAAAAAAACACAAAAAAACACCCACATCTTCTACGTGTTAATGAGACAAACCGACCGAAAGAGGTGCCATGATGTGAAAATATTTGTGGAATTATTTCAACTACCGTGTAAGAAAAGTGTTAGTTGAAAACTGCTAGACACACCTCACCTGACTTGTGAAATGAAACTATTCACTATTGCAAAACTCAGTCTACAAAAGTAAACGAAGAGAAACTTTCACAAAGAGAATATTACAGTAGATATAGGACATGTACGAATAAATATGGTCGTCATTAGAAAAGGAACAAGCTCAAACCCTCTACACTAATAATATAAGTGACTGAATAAACACAATATGCATAAACATGGTCGTCATTCCCATTATAAATGAAATAAACTCAAACCCTCTACACTAATAATATAAGTGACTGATAAACACAATATGCATAAACATGGTCGTCATTCCCATTATAAATGAAATAAACTCAAACCCTCTACACTAATAATATAAGTGACTGATAAACACAATATGCATAAACATGGTCGTCATTCCCATTATAAATGAAATAAACTCAAACCCTCTACTCTAATTAACATAAGTGATTAATAAATACAATAATGTCTCCGTGTGAATAAAGAAACGCAGCTACGATCTGAAATTTAATAAAAGAAAACATAAAATAAATTTCAAGTGAAATACACACATAGCCTACACATACACACACACACACACACATTGTAAGCACACACAATGAGGAAACATCTTACCACCAAACTGTGCAAACTGTGCTGAGGTGTGAAGACAGAGCAGAGCTGACAGTGCTCATCACGTGGCAAAACAAAGCAAGCAATATGAGAGAATCCGAGAAAAACATGCATAATTTAGCTGTCTACAAGCCTGGAAAGAAAAACAAAAGCGAAAGTGCAAGATCAAAGAGCAAGAGTTCGTCTTGTGTTCACGGGGGGTGAAGTCAAACTGGACGCGAGTGTTTCCAGTGCTATTCCAAATGTAGCACCACCTGAAGAGAGCGTTTCCAAAAAAAAAAAAAAAAAAAAAAATCATCACTGAGTGTTTTCATTTTTGATTTTTTAGTAGGCACGGACTTCAGTCTGTCGGGGTGAAACTGAAGAAAGGGCCGTTGAAGTTGAGTAGCACTGGAAACACTTGTGTACATTTTGACAACAGCCCGTGATGTTGTTCTCAAAGCTCAGCCGGGTTAGGCTTCTTCCAGATGCAAAATATTCTGCGAGTTGTCATGTCTAGGTCATATGTAGCAGAATAAACGTTCTCTTTTTCTGAAAAATTTCTGTAGACACTGGGCATTACTGAAAAGTGCTGTCTTGTGTTTTTAAGTGATTAAAAAATATCCCCTTTGTAACACTTTTGGTACGTAGTTTTGCTGAATGACCTTGACTCCAAATGGCCTTTACTTAGACGATACGAAAAATGCCGTAACTGGGCAGGAAATTGAAAAAAGAAATGGTCGTGACTCGTGACGATAATGAAGACAGAAGCCCTGTTTTCGGCGATGTGGACAAGGCATTGACAAATACAGACAGATATTTCAAGTGCACGTATGCGTCTTCAGTGCAGCTGCCGCGTTTTCGGCAATGTGAAGAGGCGCTGACAAGTACAAGCAAAGGCTTCACGTGCACGAATGCGTCTTCAGTGCAATTTGCAATTCAAAAGCTTCACTCCAAAGGTGACTGATGTAGCTGTCTGTGCGACGTACCAGCTGGTGTTGTGCAATGGGTTATACTGACTACTCTTCTGATGGTCATCCAGCTCATCAACGTGGGAAAACCTTCTCCAAAGAATCTTGTCACCGTCAACCCAAAACATCTCATCTTAGCGCCACTTGGTGTTCATGTCAACATCAGGAGTTTTTTCTCTCTCTCACACACACACACACACACACACACACACACACACACACACACACACACACACACACACACACACACACTCTCTCTCTCTCACTCTCTCTCTCCACGAGAAATATTAGTAATTATAGGAATGATAAATACAACCTAGTTCTCTGCAAAATGTTTCAAAGTAGTATTTTTTTTTTCACCTTGAAAAAAGACCGTTCAAACAGCTTTCCAACGTCTGAAGAACATATGCTTCTACCAAAATGACACACTAAAAATTAAAAACTACAGAGCCCCCCCCCCCAACTCCCCCACCCCTTAAAAAAAACCCACAACAACACATCAACAAATACACAATTATCGGAAATTTTAAAAGATGAGATTTTATTTTTTCCAGCTTTTACACAGCCACCTGTAACTTGTTGTCAATGATGCACGTGCATAATGATCAGTTTTGATTGACAGCGTTCAAACGTATCAATAGATTTTAGGGGTTTTCCAGGTTTTGCAAAGCATAACATTATACACGGTCAGTAACGTAAGAAATAGAGTTTCCAGCTGTGATTGACTGACCAGTCTACACGTCCGGTTTTTGTGTAATGCTGGACAACTACTGAAAGACTCCACTTCAATAAATCAAAGTCAAAATGACGGGGGAAAAAACTGTCCCCATACACTACATGACAAGAGAATGTCTATTGACAAAAAGTGGTTAATGAAGCAAACAATGAAAAAAAAAATTATTCAAACTGAACGGATATTTAATCACGCTGAAAACATTTCTTTTAACTCAGTTCCTACAAAGTAAGTTTGGGGCTGTGCATCAGTGGCCTCACTTTAAAAATTACGATTAATTCATGGATTTAAATTTGGCTTGGAGTGTTGCACTTTGACTATACTCGTGTTTGCTGCAGTAAAAGGAACTGTAAATCTTGCCTGATGCAGGGCCAAAACAGAAAAAAAAAAGGTACAGAACGTCGGATACTCGTGCGGGGTACGAAATGTGCTAAATACCATTAAAGGATTCTCATTCGTTTGCTCTCTTTAATGAAATAAAATATTCCGGTAACTTCATTAAGTAACTGTACTATAATAATAATAATAATAATAATAATAATAATAATAATAATAATAATAAGACTGATCGAAAAGGACGCCATTTTGCAGATATTTACTTACACGCTGATAAACTGTTAAAGTGCACAGGTCTTCATGATTTGTAGGAAAATCACAACAACAGTTGCAACAAGATTATGGCCTTAAAAAAAACAACAACAACAAAACCTGGCATGACAAGAGGAAGACAGTTGTGGTACTGTAAAAATTATTGGGTGTTCTGCCTTCATCTTTTAGACGTGAAAAGTTAAAAAAAGGAGGAACGGCCCCGTCCTACAAAGTTGTTTCTCCAAACTTCATCAGTTTTATTTTGTCTTTGTAGTTATTGTTGCCGGTTCTCCCCTCTCCAAGTTCTACCAATGACACTAGATCCTCTACGACCTCGACCGATTAGCCACGTGACTGGGGGTGGGGCCGGGTGGGGGAAGAAGGGAGGGAGAGAGAGAGAGAGGCAGAGAGAGAGGGTGGGTGGGTGGGTGGGTGTTTAGGAGATTAACGTCCTTTTCCCCCACATAAGGGTGATATCAAAGACGGGGCAACGAGAAAAAGGCCAGCACAAATATTTGGCCCCAGCGGCCAGGATTCGAACTCTCGGCCCAAGCATTGAAAGTCCAACGCTCTACCATTTGGCCACCCTGGCTCCCCAGAGAGAGAGAGAGAGACGTCAGTTCCGTGATCTAAACATTTGACGTCAGCCTCAGGCAGGTCGTCGTACAGAGAGAGAGCGAGTGATGACGTCAATTCCGTGAAGTAAACTTTCGACGTCAGCCTCTGGCACTGAGATCGTCTGAGGATGCTTGTTCATGTCTTGTGATTTCCCTGTTGGCTTTGTGACTTCTCCGACTGAATTATTTTTCACATGAAATCTGGAAGATCTAGAGGGCTGATGAAATGTCGGAAGCAGTGGCGATACTTGCAGATTTTGTCTGTGAACCAAACATTTGACGTCAGCCTCACGCTGCTCCTCTGACAGATGATACTTCTACATATCTTGTGATTTCCTTGTTGCTTTTGTGACTTCCGTGACTGAATTAATTTTGACATAAAATCTGGAAGATCTAGAGAGCTGATGAAACGTGGACTTAAGTGCCTTGGTTTGTACTTACGAAATTGCAAAATTGGAACTTTTTTGACCGGCGCTTCTCGCAGAAACGTGAAAAATGTGTTTATCTAAAAGCTCTGCTATTCTTAATACTAAAGCTATAATAGTGCAGCAGTTCATGTCATATGTGCAGTTGGCACAAGTGACAAAAATACCGGAATGATGAGTAATTTGAAGGAGTCTTTTCATAGATATTTGGCCTTATATGCAAACCACCCCTACCTCGGAAATATTTTTCTTACACAAAACCTGTCAGAGCTACATAGCTGTGCTACGAAAACAGGCAGTATAATTGGATGATCTTCCCAATTTCAGAAAATGAAGCCATTTGAACATTTTTTTCGAAAAAATTCGTAACATGACCGATTTTAAAAAATCGGCGATAACTCTTTTGAAAATGCAGTAGGCTAAAAATCGTGAAAGGTAGGTCTGGAGAAGGTGAATTCCCATTTTATCTCAAAGTAAAAAGGCCTCCAACGAGGTGGTTTAGGAGATAGCCATCATTACATCCGTCCACACACACACACACACACACACACACACACACACACACACACACACACACACACACACAGACACACGTCATTCCCACCAAAAAGAACGCAGCAGCAAAGTGTGCACGTAAGGTGTCTATGACGCAGATTTCGTTACGTCACTGTGTGCGTGAAAGTAAGTATTGTGTGGAGAAACGTCACAGTCTTGTTTTGTATCACTGAAACTTGCTGCTGCGCGTAGCAAAATCTGCCCCGTCTCATAAAGTTGTTTCTCTATAGAGAAACAACTTAAAAAATACCCACCCTTAAACGTCTTTTGTGCCAAATGTAACGGGTGGGTGAATTGGTAGAAATATTAAGTAATGTTACTTCTGCTCATCGATGTTCTACTAGTGCAACTCCAACCTAATAAGTATCAAAGTACTACATTACTAATGTCGTATCGGGACTAAACCTTCCCTGCTACCTGTGTCCATCACACCTCATGATGGTTTTCATTAGATTAGTTGAGAAATATGAGCTTCTACAGTGAAAAACGACGAGTAGTCAGTACGTGTCTCCTGCAATCACATTTGCAACACTTTAAACCTACTGATAGGAGGAAAATTTATGCATGACATAATCAGTTCACACCACCAGCCGGCGATGTGCTATACGCTACAATGCATTATTATGCAGTGGGAATTAACAATCAGTTATGTACAAATGCGCATGGACATAATTAAACACTGTACACATCTCCATACATAAATATGGGGTTCAATTGTAAGAAATGAAAGAGTGAAGTACACACACTTAAAATACTAAGATCTCGGCGACAGACACGTATCACAACAGAGAAAACTGGATCTCCTCTGACTTTCAAAAGATTTGCAGTGTGTACTCTGAGACTCACGAGGACGAAACACATCTCAGGAAAGTAAAAATGCGGTAATTCATTTGCTCTCACAATGGTAGATCTAGACGTTAAACGAAATTACGCCACAAAAACCTAAATGTTGCAAAACATACAACCACGAAGAGTTACTGAAGAAGAAACATTTTAACAAAATCGGAGCTGACAAATGGCATGTTGAATAAAATAAAATCCCTCTGAAAATAGTAAATGCAAAACATCTAACACTCTGGGCAAAAGGTCGTACAATTCACTCCGCCGAACCTATGTTCTTACTAATACCCTGTTGTTTATTGTAGTAGTACTATTTCTGCGGGGTTCAGGAGGGTGTTCGCGATCGGCTGCAGGACGTATAAAGTTTACTTATTCTATAATTACGAGATATTCGTTAATGAATCAACTATTCAGTTTTAAATAAAACAGAAGAGGGATAGTGAAAGAGAGTAAAGAAAGTATGAGAGACTGGAGAAAGTCTCAGGACTATGACATGAGTTACTTTTAAAAAGAGATCTGGCCACTCTGTGCATGTAGACAAAAGTCTCGCTGTATACCCCCCCCCCCCCCAAACTTTCGTCTTACTCAGTAACAGACACAATTAGTCATGTATCCCACCAAACAATGATTTATCTAAGTATTTAGAAACCTTTGAGCCAAAATGTCTAAAACGAATAGCAGTGGTTCTATAAAACGCTTCCCGACAGACCACAAAACAACAAAAATCCTGGAAGTGAAAATGTCCATTAAAACGTTGGTAAAAGTGTAAATTATAGTTATCAGTATGAACTAAACGTTTGGTGTTCTGAACTGTTGATGAGATAAAAATAAGAAAGAAAAAAAAAAGGAAGAAAAACAAAGAAGAAGATGAAAACAAAACACAATTTGAAACAAGGGGTTGGTGTAAATGAATTAGGTTAAAAACGGATTAGAAACCGGATTTACTTTTCAAAAAAACAAACAAAAACAGAAAACCAAAAATCTAAAACCAAACCAAAACTCAAATCAAACAAAGATGGGGCAAAAAACCAAAACACAAAAATAAACCAACAGGACACAATGCCTTCATACAATCTGAGACCTTCAATCACGTGGCTTTATGAGCGTCCAAGATGAGCAGTTGTTGAGCTGTTCCCGTATTCATTAACGACAAAGTAAGTGAAACTTCATGAAATCATCTTTAGCTTTAAATTTGCTGCTTGTCGAAAGGTCGTCGTAACAGTCTCTTTGTCGACCAGCAGTATGTACGCCAATCACGCCCTCTCTCTAACACACACCTAATTCCTCTACCAGAAATTACGCTACAATATGTTTTGATTATAACTGTAACAGAAAAAAAAGTTGGCCTGGACATCTGCTAAAGTGTTTAGGCGTATCAAACTCAGAGGCATGTCCTAAGTGACTTTTTGGAAAGTTCACAAAACACAATGTTCATCAGACACAGTCTTGCCCGCTCAATGGAAACTCACTTATAGATATCTTTCTGATTAGCAGCAAGGATTCCGGTACAGCTACACGACAACTGAAAGACTCACACTTGGTGTGCATTTCGGTAACTTTAAAATTTTGTGCTTCGTGTGGCGGAGTTACAGGAACTGATTACAATACTGCACCTGGGGTTTAATGCATGAAAAGAGACCAAACTAGTCTGAGACATAGCTGTAGTCGGTGCTATCATCAGTGTGTTACCGTTTAGTCCCAGAAATAGTCGTAAAGTTGCCTTAATCTGCGTGTATGCAGCTCGTGCTAATGGATAAAATTGGTCAAGCTTGTTTCGGAGTAACATCCTTGTCTCTCTGCATACTTCAGGCCCCTCGTGCTCTCCCCTTGCCTTTCAATAGGTTGTCTGCCCTTTACGTACAACTTTCCGTCGTTCCAGCCCTGGCCCATCGCACAGCAGAACGATGACTCTTTCATAACTTCTCCTTGACATAATTAACATCCCAACACAGTTTGCTCCTGTATAGCTTATCCGTCGTGTGTGCACGACTGAGTGGTGCCAAGCGAACAAACAAATTTTCTCGGCATTTTCTACACATACATACAATGGTCCAAAATGAAAATCAGGGCGGAGACTTCTAGATCTAGCTCTGTCAGATCTACACAAGCTAAACTGAGGAATCATGAATGGGAATGGATTCTACCTCCTCCCTGTCTCAAAGAAGAAAGAGAAGGTGAAACACGTGTAGCTGCATAGTCCAGGCATGAATAATTATAGCACAGTGTAACAAAGGGGCCAAAGAACGCGCATTGAGAGTCAGCCAAGTGAAGAGAGAAATCGAGTACAGAGAAGGCATGCAAAAAAGACACGACAGAACGGGCAATATGGCAATATATGGCGCTGTGTAGCCCCGTTCCGAGATTTTGTTGTTGTTATGAGCAAGAAAGAAATGGTGCATTCTGAGAACAGCTCACTTTGAATATAATCATCATGAATCATAATACGAAATATGTACATCCCATCTTTTCCAGCCATTTCTAGACCGCTGAGTCGTTTTAGGTTCTTTCAAGCCTTGGAGCTTATTGTCCTTGGTTGGATATACCCTCAGCAAAGGTCTCCACTCTCAGCTCGTCCAAAGGTCAGAACTCATCAGGCATTAATTACTCCGTGAAACAGTTTCCCCGTGTCGAAGGGTCCAGTCTGGATTGCGTCAATCGTAGTGCTCTCCTTGCACATCGCTTGCAACGTTCGACCGGCTCTGGATTGTAACTATTACCTGGCTCTTCACCAAACGCAGGTTGTGCGGCGAAAGCGTCTTCAACGCAATGTCCACATTTCTTCAGTTGTAATCATGCCCACACACTTTCTCCCCAGTGTGAAATTTTCACTCATTCCAGGCGAGTCTGCACGTTCGTATTTTTGCGAGAGCTGTACTACTTTTCATTTAGATCAACTGGCTGTTTTTCCCCCCCTTTTCCGAGACGGCGACCAACTCAAGTTAGTCTCGGTAGTGAGAGGTGATGGTTGTGGAGGGGAAAGGGGGAGGGGGAGGGGGATGGATTCTACAATCGAGGTCGCTAGGTCATGTCCTACAGCAGAAATAGGATGTACAGCAGGGCAACAAAGTCAATGCATAAGTCCGTTTTATATACATGTGGTATTGTATATGTACAGTAACAAAGTCTTGCGCTCACATTCAGAGAGGTAAAAAGCCTGAAGAAGTGGCACGCACAGTACTCAGCACAGGATTAGTGAAAAATGTTCCCACGTGCACATTCACCATCACAGTACGCTCCGAGTGGAGGTCACAGAACAAGGTAAAGGTCGCTCCAACTGGAGGTCACACAGAACACGGTCAAGGTCATGGGCAGATTGGTGGGGCCGGCGGCGGACGATGATGGCCGCCCTTCACTTACCGTTTTGGATATAGTTACTTGCCGCAGAAACCTATCACTTTTTTTTTCTCCCCCCACTCTCTGTCACCATGCCAACTGACCATCACAAGGTCAGCAAGGACAAACTGACCAGCACACATCACCATCACGACCGAACAGCACGTGGTCACCATGACGACCGGACAGCACGTGGTCACCATTACAACCGGACAGCACGTGGTCACCATTACAACCGGACAGCACGTGGTCACCATGACAACCGGACAGCACAAAGAGACTCGCACCGATATCACTTGACTGCACTGAACTGCACTGCACTGGAGGAGTCACACACCACGCGGCCACCAATAATATTCAATCATTCATCACCCCTACCACAGCATCACAGATCTGCACGAAGGAGTCACCACACTGACATAAGTTTTCACCAGTGAGGGGGATGGGGGGAGGGAGAACGAGTAGGAAGTAGTAGTAGTAGCAGGAGGAGAAGTAGGAAGTAGGAGTAGGCTAAGAAGTAGTCGAGCGAAAAAGCCCCACCAGCTCCACGGCGCTCACTCCTTACCTTTGACGAGCGGTTTAATACTGATATCTGAGGAAGCATTGAGGTTAGTGGGGTTGCTCGGAGCAGGGGAAGCTGGCACTGGAGAGTCCGTGCTAGCGGCAGAGTCTTTGGTGGCCGCCGGCCGGCCGCTGTCGCCCGCGCCTTTCCCGGGGCTCGCAGGGACAGCGTCCTTGGCCGCCTTGTGGGAATCTGTGGAAGAGTCCGCCGAGTTAGCTGTCGGTGGCTCCGCCGGGCACGGGGACGAAGACTGCGCCGCCGCCGCCAGCTGCCTCTCTTCGGCGTCTGTTTGGAAAAGACACAGAAACCTCCAGTTCCGGCTCAGCATTGCCTTTCAAAAGCAAGTAAGTAGGAAAGTAAGTAGGGAAGAAAGTAAGTACGTCAATTAGTCAGTCAGTCAGCCAGTCAGCCAGCCAGCCAGCTAGCCAGCCAGTCAGTCAG
Organism: Batillaria attramentaria; assembly: GCA_018292915.2. Lineage (NCBI taxonomy): Eukaryota > Metazoa > Mollusca > Gastropoda > Batillariidae > Batillaria > Batillaria attramentaria. The sequence goes on from JACVVK020000083.1 coordinate 1,015,685, forward strand.
TCAGTCAGTTAGTCATTCAGTCAGTCAGTCAGTCAGTCAGTCAGTCAGCCAGCCAGTCAGCCAGCCAGCCATCCAGTCAGTCAGTCAGCCATCCACTCAGCTAGCCAGTCAGTCATCCAGTTCGTCAGCCAGCCAGCCAGCCAACAAGTCAGTCAGCCAGCCAGCCAGTTAGTCAGTCAGCCAGCCATTCAGTCAGTCAGCCATCCACTCAGCCAGCCAGCCAGCCAGTCAGTCAGTCAGTCAGTCAGTCAGCCAGTCAGCCATTAGCCTATCAATCAGCCAGGTCAGTTTTTCAGTGTCGCCTCGGCGTCTGTTGGAAATGACGCAAGGACACGAGTTCCAGTTCAACTTTCACTGCATTGCATGCCCACTAAGGAAGTAAGGTAGCGAAGGGAAACAGCTTTAGTAAAATCTGGCGGATTATATTAATTACTCGGAAAAAAATCTAAGATCTCTTCTCTCAACTTATGACACAAGCAAGACACAAGCTTCATTTGAACAGGTCTTTCGTTTAAAGAATTCATTTCCTTGAACAGTTCATTCATCTGAACAATTCAACAAAAGCTTTGTGCCTGTCCACTGTTATTCTGCTGATGGAGTCAAGAGATAGATATGTAAACTAGCTGTAATTAAAACAACAACAAAACAAAACAAACAACAACTCTGAATGACAAAAATCACGCTAAATGCCAAATATTCAAGACATTCATGTTAAGGAATGAAAAAAAAAAAAAAAAAAAAAAACTATGCATGGGTAACTTTACGGCGTACAGTGTAGTCTGAACGTTGAGGAAACCCGAATGGCAACAGTAACACCAAACCGGAAACAACTAGTCTGAACAGCAGTAAATCCCGACCACTGTGGAAACAGGCCAGGGACGAAGCTGAAAAATCTATCTCAGCCCTGAGGGTAGCCTGCGGTATGTCCATAACCCGTGCTGAGCGCCGGGAAGCACGGGACTTTTTGGCTTCGTCCCAGTACTGAAGGCCACAGAATCCAATGCAAATGAGGCAGGTTAGGGAAGTTAGGACCGGCATTAATAAAGTGAATTTCCCTCGTTTTCCTTGAGTTTTTTTTCCTTACAGTTGTTGCCAAATTTAGGGTTTTGGTGAAAAGAGGCATGTTTGATGTGTTGATAAATGGCAGACTTGACGAGTGACCGGTTTTTAAGCACACCCTTGGGCACGTGCGGAGGGGAGTGAGTGAGTGAGGTTTTTTTTAGGCTTAACGCCGCGCGAGCCACAAAGACTTAGTAGGGCTTCGTACGGAGAACTTCGTTGAGCAGCGTAACCCACTTGCATGTAAATTAGGCACGTTACGGGTACCATTAGCTAATCGCAGCGCGTTAGCAGCTCGCGGCCTCCGCCGTGTGAACCTAATTTACATGTAAATGGGTTACGCTGCTCAACGAAGTCCTCCTTATGAAGTCCTACTAAATCTCACTAGTACTAATTCGCGGCTAAGTGTGTCTGCACTACACGAAAAAAAAAAAAACCCAGCAAAAATGCAACGTTGCACAAAGGATGCAAACTGATCTACGGGGCAATATAAACCTAGGACAGGGCATGTGCGGAGGGTATGAATAAGAGAGTGCACAGTTTCGAGCTATTGCAGTATGTGGGGTTGGCACGGACGCCGCATCAGCAGACTAACACATTACATTTTTTTTTGTCATGCAGCTTGTCGGCATGTCTTGCTTCTGGAAACCATTGTCTGTTTCGGTGGGTAAATCCGTTTTGAAAGAAGTGTGCTGCCTGACATTAGTAGGAGCCAAAGAGCAGAAAAAAATCCAACTATGTTCTGAGGCCTGTCAAGGAGCGTACGAGTGTTTGTAAACACATTTGGCGTGAGATGCGCAGCGAGTTTGAGTTGATAACCGAAGCCAACAGTATCATCAACAGAGTATACTTGTTACCAAACGACGAAGGTAACTGTCTTGCGACGTGTTCTAGGTTGACTGTCGTGCGTCGACTCCTCACTGAAGCTGTTGGAGCGCCTCAAAGCGGGTCTCCTCATATAATTATATAGGGAAATTGGATCTTGAACAATGGAGAAAGAACACAGGCTGTTGTGTGTTTGTTACAAACGACCCTTCTGTTTACCGTTGCAGATGCCTTGATAGGCGCTTGATTGTGAACAGTGTTTTCAGAGAGTTCAAGAATCGATATGTTATCGAAAAATAGAGGTTCCATGTAAACGGCGATGCAGCATTGTTCTGGCAACATTGGCAATTGTATAAACGCTTTGTTTTAGACTAGTAAACGGCTAAACGTCTGTTACGTCTGTCATGTCCTGTATAGTTCAAGCTTTCGTTTGCTACTATTGCCATCACTATCCGGTCTGCCATAGGTTTTTACACCTTATGTAAACTGAAACTGCGTGCTCACTGTACTTTGTCAATGTCATTGTTTTTTTCGTTCGTCTGTGTAAAAATGTCAAAAAAGAAATAAAGGTAAAAAACCAAAAACAAAACACAACCCTTCTGTGGCCCTGGTACAGTGGTTACGTTTCGAAACGCATCTACTGTCATTAATTGTAAAAGAGCCTAACCCCTATGGACTCAATAAGCACTAACCATTTTTCGGTAGTGATGGGCCAGGCTAGCGAAGTTTTGATACGGTAAGAAGTTTAAAAAAAGAAAAAAGAAAAAAAAAAGGCTGTCTGCGTCCACTCATGAAACTTGGGCAGACAGTATATTTTCTGCTAATGTTTCCTTCACACATGCCTGACACCACTGGCAGAACCAGATTTCAGGGCCCGTATGTAATAGTCGAGGTTAGGGCTTTTAGCCCTGGGTTAGAGTCTAACCTCGAACAAAAGTAGCTCTAGGGTTAAATTTTCTGTTTTTTTTTGTTTTTTTTTAATCAAAAAGCGGGCCCATTCCAGCAAGGTGCCTAAGCTGTTATAGGAGGATTTTTCTTCCTTTCTTCGCTTCCTTTTTTTAAATTTAATTTTGCTTTTGGGTTTCTTTTGTCCTAGTTTGGGTTAGGCCCGTAGCCGTGGGTTAAATTAACCTCAACTTTTACATACGGGCCCAGAACTCTGTGTGATACGACCCAAAATACCACTGACTGCATTAGATAAAAAAAATGAAGCATGTTTTGTTGTTGAAAATTCAGGCATGGTGTACTAGGGAGGTATTGCTATTGAGCTGTGTTATTAGTGACGCCAGCATCTTTCCACCAAACAGAGCAATTTCCGAAAAAATGAGCAACTTTCTGCATTGAAGGGAAAGGACTCCTGGCTGTTGCCTCCCCTGGGTCGCAGAACGTGAACACGCGGAAGCAGCGTTGTTGTCTTCTGAAGGTCTAGAGTGACGAAGCTGAGCTTGCTCTTCCAGTCAGCATTTTATCACATTTTGCGTATACTGCCAGTCATTGCACATTTGCAATTACCACACGTTTATAGCAAACGCAGTCTCCACCAAGTTACATGCGGCATATACAGCATGGCGCTGTACTCTGGTGTAAATTTCAATGTATGTTATCACTGTGAATTGACCTGTGAATCAATCGCAAATTCTTCTTTTGCCATATCGTGTACTGGGATTGCACTAGTAATAATTATGAATATCCCTACCACGGAAATAGCGCAATCACGAACTTCTGGATGTGCCCAATAATACGTTTAATAAATTAGAACCGCAGTTTATCTCATGACTGCTTTTGGTTTTTGCAGGCCTGCGGGCCTTCGTAGGGCTGCCGATGGCCTTTTCACGACTTCGTACTATGTTACAGTACGTAGGTGTGTACATGTCTGTATGTATGTCTGTAAAAGTGCGCATTATGTAGGCATGTGTATGTATGAACGTACGAACGTACGTATGTATGTATGTATGGTATGTATGTATGGTATGTATGTATGTATGTATGTATGTATGTATGTATCACTATGTATGTATGTATCACTATGTATGTATGTATGTATGTATGTATGTATGTATGTATGTATGTATGTATCACTATGTATGTATGTATGTATGTATGTATGTATGTATGTATGTATGTATCACTATGTATGTATGTATGTATGTATGTATGTATCACTATGTATGTATGTATGTATGTATGTATGTATCACTATGTATGTATGTATGTATGTATGTATGTATCACTATGTATGTATGTATGTATGTATGTATGTATGTATGTATCACTATGTATGTATGTATGTATGTATGTATGTATGTATGTATGTATGTATGTATGTATGTATCACTATGTATGTATGTATCACTATGTATGTATGTATGTATGTATGTATGTATGTATGTATGTATGTATGTATGTATGTATGTATGTATGTATGTATGTATGTATGTATGTATGTATGTATGTATCACTATGTATGTATGTATGTATGTATGTATGTATGTATGTATGTATGTATGTATGTATGTATGTATGTATGTATGTATGTATGTATAGAGGATGCACTGCACATGTTGTACCGTTTGTATTTCTTTTTCTATTCAATGCCCCTAGAGGGTAGAATAAAACTATTTGAACTTTGAAGCTGGCCAGTATTTCCCAATAACGGGGGGCAAATGCTTGTTCAAATCAGCTGCAGCTAAGATTCACCTTTCTGAGCTTTCTCCTTCCAGTTGAGCTTGTTCTGTTGTAAGCACTCCACCCACGGCCGTTTCAGCTCGTACCTAGCGACTGCACACAATATGAAAACATGTTCATTCGTTAATCGTGACATGTAAACACTGGACACCGAAGGTCAATGACAAATGCAATGTATGTATGCGGTAGAATTGTCCAGTTCCGTCGACTATTTAAAATACATTGCAGAACATAATACCCAAAACTTGACATCTTGGCTACTTACGTATTTCTGCAAACTGGGAAAAAATTCAGCTTCTATAAGATTTTTGAGAGCACAAGTCTTTGTGTTACATACCACAGTGTTCAAAACCCAGCTTACAGGGGGAAAAAACGAACGATTGCAAAACGCAGAAACTCTATGTATCCCCTACCTTAGCCCTCTAGGACTCACCCCCCCCCCCCCCCACACACACACTGTCGCCCCACCCCCCTCCACACACACACATTGTCGCCCCCCCCCCCCCCCCCCCCCCACACACCCACCCAAAAAAAAGAGAGAGAGAAAAAAAGAGCTAGTCTAGAGAGGGGGAAAAAAAACACCCAAAAACAAACCCAAACTTATTCGTGATAAAGTGACATAGAGCAAGACCCAAACCCACATGGTGACAAGGGTGTCCGCGGCGTGTTGGGCCTGGAGGAGAGGCCAGACGTGCTGGTGGACTTGTCCCGCCTGTTCTCCCGGGACTCGAACACTTCCTCCGAGATAGACTCTTCCACAGCGCCGCGGGAAGTGCCCGACTGTTGGTGCAGGGGAGACAACACCTTGTCCAGCATGTCCCCCATCACCTGGAAACTTGGATCCACGATGAACTCGATGAACCCTGTCACATAATTATACAGCATTTCACGTGAACAAAGCTGTAGACAGCGTGTGTGACTTATAATGAATATCAAAATAAGTACACTGAAATGAGCACTGTCGTGTAGTTTTGGCGCTCAAAACTGGTATACTCATTTCAAAATCCCGCGTGAGCGAGACCGTACTAACCATCGCATCAGGTCATCACTAGCTTGCTTTACGTCCTATGGCTTTTAGCCCTTACGGAGAAGTTGTTCCTGGCATGTGTCTTTGGCTGCTTGGCTGGGTGAGTGTCTTTGGGACGGATGCGGACTGTTTTGCTTTGCTTTGGGCAACGTCAGAGGTTCTCTGCTTGGGTCTCAGAATCGCATCAGGGGCTCATGCTTATGCTCACAGGCCATTCTGAGCTGTTTCGGTGACACCGGCCTATCATCACACCACCTCGACGCCTGCACAGTGACAGCGTCTGTACTGCTGGCACTCAGCCAACAGAAGCGTACTCGATGACGCGGCGACCACACTGAGCGCTCCAGTAGTGGGGGTAGGTGGGTGTTTGGGGGGGGGGGGGGGTAACGTCCTTTCCCACCACATACGGGTGTTATCAAAGACGGGGCAACGATGAAAAAGCCAGGACAAGTATTTGGCCCCGGCCGGGAGAGCGCTTCAGGAGTGTAACAACAGTCGTAGAATTTGAATGTTCGACCGCTCGCGCGAAGTGTCAACAACACTGTATCCCATTAAGAGCTGAAGATAATTGTGAGCGTACACTGAGGCGCAATGACGAGAGAAACTGTTCCAGAACATAAGTTAGCTTAGCAAAGGAGGGTTTAGCGTCCTTTTCCACCACACACGGGCTTAGCAAAGGAGGAATTAGCCCGCTTAAAAATGTTTTCTTCGGGAGCTCATACATGTAAGAGCATACTTGTAAGAGCATAACTAAACTGTCTGTGGATAAGATGCCTGTCTCAAAGGTTTGCTTTCAATTTAATTTAGATTGCTAAGAAATGTTAATACAATTGCGTAGATACTTCTTCTTATAAAGGTGTAAAAGGATGGTCATGCAGAACAATATCTACCCTGTGCAATAAGTGTGTTGAATTCGTGATGCTTAATTCATTCAGACAAGATACAATGGTGTATAACTATACGTAAACAACTATTGTGATGTTTCCAGTTATAGTGGCCGAGATAACGTATTCACTATTTACAAAGTAAATTTGGTGCTGCAGCTGGAGGCATGAGGGGGGGGGGGAGGGAGGGAGGGAGGAAGGCACAGAGAGAGAGAGAGAGAGAGAGAGGGTGGGTGGGGTGGGTGGGTGTTTTGGGGTTTAACGTCCTTTTCCACCACATACGAGAGAGAGAGAGAGAGAGAGTTTATAAGCCAACACTCCTAGTGTGGTCTCATTCGGTGAAGCCGAAGACAAATTTCCTTTCATGGACAATAAAGTTATCTGTATCTGTATCGTAGGAAATCTATTTTATGCCCCCACCCATTCCTCCCCAATACACACACACACACACACACACACACACACACGCACGCACGCACGCACGCACGCGCACCCACACCCACACAAAACTGACCGATTTGTGACTCCGCCACAAGTGTATTTTTTCTATCACAGAGAGGCGAAAAAGGCAAACCCAGCTCCTGCTCCCGGTCACCCTGAAACAGACAATAACATCCATGGAGCAATGTTACTGCTGCCTCATATCCGTACCATCAACGGGTGACTATCCTTCACTCGGTCTGTCCAGGATCGTCTGGCCAAGATTCATCACCATGAAGTACCTCGCAGGTTCGTTCACCCCATGCTTGCCCCTCGCGTATGAAGTAACACATTACATTCGCGTGGTGCAAAGGGTCCGCTCAGCTATTTAAGTTTCGTAATTTAGATTTGTTTTCCTTAAACACACAGACAGTGCTGTTTAGGTTTACTTACAATAGAAAAGTGAAATTGTGGCAAACACAATGAAACCATATTACATGTATAAGGGTGGGTGTTCGGGGGTTTAACACATTACATGTATAAATAGTTAAGTTTACTACCAGTATTTAACATACATGTAGTACATACTGTACAAGATTTACGAGAATAAAACAAAACTGAACACTGGTCGCCTACAATTTGTTTTGTGTGTGTCTGTGTGTGTGTTCTGGTTTCATAGTTCTGGAATTTAGATTTGTGGGCTGAACCTTTCCACGGCATTATTATTATTATTATTATTTATCAACTGATATCTACCACCCTAGCTACTAACGACGACTTGATATCGCGGGTACCCACCTGTCTAAAGAACTCTTCCAGCAGATAGGACGTCCACCGCACGTGCAGCTCCCAGTCTTTGGCCGGGTGACTGATGTCCGCACAGTGCAGCACCAGAGACAGCGCCTTGGACTTTTCAATGCTGCAAAAAAACAGCCAACCAACCATGATGCATGCAACTGCCAGTCGTAAGAATTCAACAGGCAAATTTTTTGGCAAATTTAGAGAACAGGGTCTGCGCCTAACATTGTCTGAATTTAGATGATCTGCCCAGCGAAACGCCCACTGCAACCGTAGCAGCCGCTGAGAATTGTGCAAATAATTTGTCAAGTAATACGACGTTTGCAGTATACAGGCGGACACTGGACCGGATTGGATTGTCAGACTTTGCTCTGGAGAAAAGTCCTGAATAAAGAATGCGTCAAAATACTTTGACGCTGTAAGGTTTCTTCCACACAAAAAGAACAGAAGGCCGCAGTCCTCTGTCAAAGGGGCTTATACTACCCTTTCCATGCTCACAGATCGTTCTGAGCTTGTTTTTTTTTTTTTTTTTTTTTTCGTGGTATCTACCATCACGCCACTTAGACACCTAGACAGCGTCTGTGATACTGGCACTGAGCCCACAGAAGCGTACTCGATAACGCGGCGACCACACTGAGCGCGCCACCAGTGTAACAACAGTAGTAGAATTTGAATGTAAAAGTGTAAACAATATTGTATCGCGCAAATTATAAACAACACTGTATCGCATTAAGAGCTGTGCTAATCAACAGATAGAGTATCTCGAGCATCCAGGCGCACTCACGGGCGATACTGTTGCAAAACATAAGTTGGCATAGCAAAGATGGAATTAGCCCGTATAAAATTCTGACGTCAAAATACATCCGTCAGTGATTTATTCCATACATGCTAGCTCGGGAACAGGAGAGGGTCGCCCGGACTAGATGCATGCCAAATGAGAATGAGGGCGGGGTGGGTGTTTAGGGGTTTAACGTCCTTTTCCACCACATATGGGTGATATCAAAGACGGGGCAACGACGGAAATGCCAGCACAACTCGATCCGAACTCAGGACCCGAGCTTTGGAAGTCCAAACGCTCTACCACTCGGCCAGCCCGGGCTTCCCCCAAATGAGAACGATTGCAATTACTACAACTGGAAACACAAAACGCTCTTGATCATACGCTTGCAAAATAAATGAAGCATTTGAATAAATCAAGCGCTGGCAGTCGCTCATGTTAGAATGCTTAGATCAGAGCAGTAGACTACTTTGGATGTGATGTTCTCACGTGACAGCTGCCGGACTTACTTCTCTGGCATGCCGAGCAGGTTCTTCATGTTCTTGATCTGCTGGAAGTGGTAGGACATGTCTGTGGCCAGCACCATGTCGATCACCAGCGTGCGGAAATCCCTGCAAAGGCGACATAAAAATAATTAAAAAGAAAAAAAGAAACACAACAGGGCCACATGTCAGATTACAGAGAAAAAAATTCAAAGCCCCTAGTTAGATCCGAACCTGACCTGTAGAATTGGTGGTAGAATCTTTAAAGGGGTTTATGCTACCACTTTTATGCTCACAGATCGTTCTGAACTGTTTTCGTGGTATCTATCATCACACCACTTGGACATCTGCACAGTGACAGCGTCTATAATGCTGGCACTGAGCCAGCAGGAGCCTACTGGATGACGCGGCGACCACACTGAGCACTCCAGTAGCGTAACAACAGTCGTAGAATTTGAATGTCTGACCGCTCGCGCAAAATGTGAACAACATTGTATCGCATTGAAAGCTGCAAGATCACCAAGATAGAGTATTTCGAGCGTACAGGCGCACTCGCGAGCGAAACAGTTCCTGAACATCAGTTAGCTTCGGAAAGATGGAATTAGCCCGTTTAACCACTAGACCACTATTTGGGTGGAACAGGGGTGGGTGAGTGGGTGTTTGGGGGTTTAACGTCCTTTTTCACCACATACGGGTGATATCAAATACGGGGCAACGATGAAAAAGCCAGCACAAATATTTGGCCCCAGCCGGGATACGAACTATTTGTGTGGAACAAGGGAACGTCAAGTTAAATGCGTTTCTTGTGTGGCATTTCAACTGAATTCTGATACGTCGGCGTATCAACAGTATAACAGTATATGAATTTGTATAACCGATCTTTTAATAGGAACAGAGCTATTGCATTAGTCTCATCCTGTGGCGCTGGCAGATGATCACGCGATACACATTGTGCAATAAGTTTACCTCCACTGGTGGCGTGCACGTCTCCCTGTGTGATCAACAACACTATGAAATGGATCTGACTGTAACATTAACTAACAAAGCAACCGCGAAAACTCGATGGCACGGGTTGTTAGTTATTTCGGGCTTAACGCCGCGCAAGCAACAAAGACTATTTCGCGGCTTCAATGACACGCGTGTCCTTGGGGAAGTATCACAGTACGCATTTTGATCTGTTCCTGTTTGGGTTTGTATGTTACAAATGTCATTTGAACGGTTTTACTGTGTGCATTTTGTTCTGTTCCTGTGTGGGTTCCAGATGTCCTTCGGTGTAAATTACGAGCATTTTCATCTGGTCCTGTCTCAGTGTATTTCCCGTGGTCTTGGAGCAATGTCACAGTGTGCATTGTTCAGGCTGGGGAATTCCTGAGAAAAAAAAAGACTGAAACCCAGGCCGGGGTGCAGGGGAAGCGCCCTGCTGGGGGGCCCAGGGGCGCAAAGCCCCCCGGAAGAAAACGAATTTCAGTACTTTCACAGGCAATTTGTGACCTCTCCTGGCACCTAAAAGTGAAATTATTAGCATGACATATACACCTGGATTGCTTCTGTTTGTCACACTTTATCCTTGCCTATGCTGCTGACCTTGTAAACCTATTTGCTAAATTTTTCTAAAACTTTTCACAAGGCACTGAACAATGCTCATTTAAATGCACATCTGCAGGCCTTTCCTGTCACCTTATAGTGAATAGTTCAGAACTGAAGAAAAACACAACTACCATAACAGTCAAATTAGCCATTAAAATTCAAATGAGGACTGAATGCAGTAGAATATTTTCACTGGGGTGGCACATTTGTTTTTTCTCAAGACCCTGTGTGTCTTGCCATTCACTTCCATTTCAATCAACCAAAAAATAATTGACTTCTTGTTTAAATGGAGGAAAAAGTTTTGAAAGCCAAATCAACTGTCCACAACACTTAATCTGCACAGTTCCTTCTGTGTAGGAGGGCAAACATTTCACTAGAATGAAACCCACATTACCCCTACAAGTCAGACAGACTACACTCTGTGTACTCTGACCAGTTCCACTTAACGATGTAAGTCACAGTCACTTCAAATCAGAGGAGAATTATTCCGAAAACTTGTGGCTAGAAATTTCGAAGCATATTGCACATGCTGGTGCTCCCCTGATTTCAGCCTCTCTGAGAAAGTAGATGGACACAAAATACATGTAGATACCAACCCCATTTGTCATTTTTTATCACCCCTTCCTAGACAGTATCTTGTCTTTCATCGTCGTTATTATCATGAATCGAGTCGTAAGCATAGATACTTGTACTGGGCTCGCTCGTTGCTTCGCAGTTCTTCAACGAAATGGGGAATTACTGCGGTCTTTATTCTGCGGATGTGTTCGCCAACCCGTTCCGTTTCGCCGTCTGCATCGGTCACCCACCTATCTGTCCACGCTCATAGCCAACGATTCTTCTTGCATTCGTCCTCTAAAGCTTGCCGACGCGCAAAAATGTTCCCTAACGACGGCATCGCCAAGTGCAGTGGCATTGTAAAACATGGCTGACGAAAGCGCCAGCTGTCCATCTCCGCCGTAGACGCAAACCTATACAAAAGGAACGCGCGAGTGGTGTGATTTGGCGCCGGAGAATAAAAGCGGAAGTGACGCTAGGCAGGCCATGGCCGCGCAACATGGCTGCGAAATTGACTCCACGGTGGCACAGCGGTCGGCTCCGTCTTCACTTTCCTCCGATTTTTTTTTTCCCGTTTTTTTTTTTTTTTTTTGGCGGAAACTTCGATTTTTTTGGCGGAGAGGGTCGGAAGTTTGGCGGAGGACCGCCAATTGGCGGACAGTTCCCCAGCCTGATTGTTTCTATCCAGTCAAATGTCCATCGCAGAGAATCACGTGCTTTTTGGACAACAGCACAGGTTAGGGATAGTGCACAGGCTTACTCAGTTCTAAAGTATGAAACGTGCGATTGTCAAAGAGCTGTATCTGTACATAATCACACAATCCTGCAGTTCGTGAAGCGTTAACTTCTGCCAGAACGGAAGCCGCTCTATAATTTACAGGCTACACACCGGTATTAGCTTCCGGGGCATGTAGTAACAATTCGGCTAAATATAGTAGAAAATCTTTGCCCCTTTTAAAATTTGTGTGCAGAGTAAACAATGGCAATCTGGTGCTTTTTGTTGGCTTTGTAAACAAGTTTCATGCCAGGTAATAGTAAAATTAGGGAAAAATGAGGCTGGCTTGTGGACTATTTGTATTCATGCGCGGCTGGCACAGGAGCCAGCAGACGACCGTGGAATGAGGGGGTATGTGGTGGCTGCCAACATTGCCAAAAAACGGAACATTGGAATTTGTTTAAATTTCCTCTACGCATGAGTCTATGGCTGCCTGATTTTTGTGATTTTTTTGGTGAATTTTAAAGCATTTCTAGGGTGTCATCTGCAGCGGTATGTGTAAGAGGAATATATAGCGTTTTCCTCCAGATTTGCATCTGTGTAACGTAGCCTGTATACAGAGCTTGGCCAATCTAAAAACTCTCAATTTTGCCTTGAAATTGCCTAAAAATCGCCAATTTTGACATTTTAGGATGATTTTTGAGGCAAAATTGCAAATCTGTCCATTTCGGGTTTGGGCACCTAATTTCTAATTTTCACATGATAAGCAGTATAGTTGAAGTACTCCATTAACACCCCCCCCCCCACCCCCCACCGTTACCCCCCCCCCCCCCGTTACTCCCCCCCCCCAACTTACCCCCCCCCCCCCGTTACCCCCCCCCCCCAACCAGTCCACACAAACACCATGAAGCCTGTGCTCTGTTCAGTTTAGTTTGGCACTACCCCATCCTACCCTCCTTTTTCCCCCACCTCCTCTCTCACTCCTAACCCATGTGACCCCAGCACTAACCATTTAACCCTAACCTGACCCTAGTAACCCTAACCTGCAACCCTAACCCTCACCTTTACACCTTCCCTCCCCCCCCCTCTCCCCCCCCCCCCCCCCCATTCCCCTTTTCCAGTGCATTTTTGTGAAATTTCATGCATTTTATTCTATATTTGGGCAGCATGTGCAGTTCCAAGGACAGATACTCACACATTTTACTGTTGATGCTGCAGCAAGCTTATCCTAAAAGTGGTTTCAGCAGGTTTCATGGTCTGCATGAGAAATCAGCTGGCACACAGGCTGTTCTCCTCAGGCCACTAGGAAAAACTTGCCAGTAGATTGGCTGCATACTTGGTGTGAGTGTGGCAACTGTTTTGGTGATTCCAAAGGGGGTAGGTTCAAAATACCTATTGCATGCTGTAAACATGGCCTGAGAGACTGTACTGGCTGATTTTGAAGATCCCAGATGATTTTGATTATGTTCAGGAACTGAAGCAGTTAGCCCGCAGCTGTGAAATCTGACTAGTTTTGAGGGGTGGTATAGGAAAAAAAGCACCAAAAAATAATCAACTGCCCAAAAGTTATCTTGTTAGGTTCATTACAGACAGGACATGTGTAGCTACTTGCTGTGAAAAAATTGAGTTGATAATTTGAAAAGAACTTGTGTTTTAGTGGTCTCAATAGTTGTGCAGTCATGAAAAAAGTGTGCCTCTGCTGCTTGACTTTTCATGTATGGGTTGGATCAGTAAAAGTGCTGCTGTAAGAGAACCAAGAAGTTTTGAGAGCTAATCTTTGGCAGTGTATCTTGAAAATGGATGAGGTTTACAGTGGCAAATTATCTTTCTAGAAAAATGAGTTTAAGGGGTGTTTACAGGCTACACACCGGTATTAGCTTCCGGGGCATGTAGTAACAATTCGGCTAAATATAGTAGAAAATCTTTGCCCCTTTTAAAATTTGTGTGCAGAGTAAACAATGGCAATCTGGTGCTTTTTGTTGGCTTTGTAAACAAGTTTCATGCCAGGTAATAGTAAAATTAGGGAAAAATGAGGCTGGCTTGTGGACTATTTGTATTCATGCGCGGCTGGCACAGGAGCCAGCAGACGACCGTGGAATGAGGGGGTATGTGGTGGCTGCCAACATTGCCAAAAAACGGAACATTGGAATTTGTTTAAATTTCCTCTACGCATGAGTCTATGGCTGCCTGATTTTTGTGATTTTTTTGGTGAATTTTAAAGCATTTCTAGGGTGTCATCTGCAGCGGTATGTGTAAGAGGAATATATAGCGTTTTCCTCCAGATTTACATCTGTGTAACGTAGCCTAACAAGCTCCACTTAAAATGGAGTAAAATGGACGCAAACTTCTGTAGCGTTGAACAGTCCAGCTGAACACTATTCAACCCAATTAGACGGCTAGATGGGCCACGTTTGGTGTATCCTTGGCTGTGATGAATAAGCTACACAAACAGATCCAGTTCACGCAGCCAGCGGAATCGGATAATTCAAGTCGTGTCGCCTTAAATCTGGAACCACTACGCCTAAACATCCCACTGGCTAGAGATAAAAGTATACTGAAGAGAATAAAATGGATACTGCACTGGTATTGGTCTAATGTGTATCACATACATCTGTATTATCTATGTATCTGTACTCCTCTTTGCTAAGGGTGCATACGATATTGTTCTTCTCCTCCCTCAGCATGCGGAAGGGGGATACTGCACTGGTACTGGTATTAGTCTAACATGTATCACACATAACTGTATTATCTATGTACCTGTACTCCTCTTTGCTAAGGTTGCATACGATATTGTTCTCCTCCTCCTTCAGCATGCGGAAGGCGGAGCTGATGTGGTGGTTCTCTAGCACTGCACGGTCATTGTACAGCATCGCCACCTCGGACCTGAAATAAAACAGGAGAGAGACACACAAAGTTAACGCTACAAACAGCTTAGTGCTGGAGGCATCATGAGAAAGAAATTAACGTACTCAAGAAGAGTTGTTATAATATTAAGCCTTTTGACACCCCTGCCCCCACCCCCCACCCTCTCAGTTCACTCTCAAGCTTCTCGTTTACCTGTTGTAAACAATGGTAAACGATGGAAACCTAAGCATGAGACTGAAAGCATGACCATTCATTGCATCTGATGATAATTTCTTAAATGCCAGTAAGTTTAGCATTATGTTCTACTATCAAAGCACTTTTTTTCCGGCGCTTAACCCTTCTTACGCTGACGCTTCCATTGTACTTCTTTCGTTGGCTGCCTGGAGCACCCGCGGCGACACCCAGCCGCCTTTTTTGTTGTTATTTCTTTATTTACCGAATGAGCAACAAAACAAACCCCAGACACGTACACAACAGTAACCAACGAACACAGACGCAGTTTCCAAGAAAACCTGGTAACGACTAGCAACGGTGAAACAGGACGAAGATTTCGCACACTACTGACTGTTATGACTGCAGTCGAAATGCGGCAGTGGGGGACTGAAATCTTGTTACGAGTATAACATAGCTCGGGAAGAATGAGTTAGTTAGTTATTTAGGGCTTAACGCCGCGCAAGCAACAAAGGCTAATTCGCGGCTAGCTAAAGTCCCTTTCTGCCAGGTCCTTTAAAACATAAAAATTTCCACGTTAAAACAAGATGTAAATATATACTAAAAATCTATTGGGTATAAATGAGAAATATCCTTCAAGACTTTAGATACTAAACATCAGAGGTCAAAGACAGTCTATATATATATATCACAGCACTATATTTTGTAAAACAAATTGACTTCTTTCAGGAAACTGAAGACGCTGTCAGGGGGGACATCCCGGAACAGCATCTTCAGAGAATCCACACAGTAATGTTTGGCACGAATCTCAGTGAGATCCGTGCACGAGATTAAAAAATGTTCCACAGTGTATGGTTGATGACATGAAACACAACAAGGGGGGTCTTCCCCCTTTAACAGATGGGAATGGGTAACATGCGTGTGTCCAATATGTAAACGACTAAGAACGGTCTCCTCGCGCCGATTAGGTCGGCAGGGGAAGAATGAGTTAAGATGCTTTCGCAAACATTTAGCAATAAAGACATCAAATGATGAATCGACAGCAATAATGGTCACCCGTCATGCTAAAAGTTATTTTCTTCAGCATTCAGGGCTGTTTTCGTTAACTTGAAAGACGACACGGGCTTAAGATACGGCTCTCATCTCACTCGCGTTATGCTCCAATTAATTCACATACGTCAAACGGCAGATCAAGAAACCTTGCTCTGGTCAGCCCGAAACCCGTCAACGTACGAAAATACGACCCTTATCAGATTCTCATTAACAGCGGGATATCGCGACCAATCTTGACGTCATTAACTGCTCCCGAGACCCGTATATTTCGGGCAGGTATCCACTCCAAGCTATCAGGTAATCAATAGTAACAAAAACCAGGCAGGAGCAGAGCTACTGATGTCAACACTAGCGGCTGCCGGGATATGGCCAACACTCCACCTGGTCTCTTTAGCCAGAGCAGCTTGCAACACACACACACACACACACACACACACACACACACACACACACAGAGAGAGAGAGAGAGAGAGAGAGAGAGAGAGAGAGAGAGAGAGAGAGAGAGAGAGATGACGAAAATTATGAAGCAGATAAAGTGCGCAAAAAAAACAAAAAACAACAAAAACAACAAAAACCGCGTGAAGCAGCTGCTGAATCCACAAAACCACACACACACACACACACACACACACACACACACACACACACACACACACACACACACACAGAGAGAGAGAGAGAGAGAGAGAGAGAGAGAGAGAGAGAGAGAGAGAGAGAAATGACGAAAATTATGAAGCAGATAAAGCAGATATGAAGCAAAAAAAAAACAAAAAAAAACCCGACGCGTGAAGCAGCTGCTGAATCCACAAAACGCACAATCATTATTCAGAACAATTATCCCGTCTTCGATCTGTTGCGTGTCCTACCAAATGCAGCTATGTTTTCGGGAGTTTCATTTTTTTTTAACCACTGGATTTCTATAGCCTGGAGCTTTACACTAAGACTTCGCAGCTTTTTTCATGTCCTCACGCGCTCCGCCCAGAATATTGCGAGCAACAGGAAAGCAAACCTCACGCAAAGCTCTAATTGTCGTACGAGACAGATTAACCTGACTATAGAACCAGAAGGCCTTTCCTCCTCCTCCTCTTTCTCCTCCTCCCCTCCCTACTTCACCCACTGAACGATCTAGGCTACCTGAGTGGTTTACTACCAGAAAGTAATGGCCTGATTGCGTGGCCCATCACATTAGCCACCCGCCCTGAATGAACGCTGCGCTGCAATTTGGCATGGCGATTTCCCCAGACGGATCAGTGCCCCACAAGTTTTAATACGGGTCTTTTGGGAAGGGCTGTCGTTGGGGGGGGGGGGGGAGGGGACCATAAACTAACTTTGGTTCATCACAGGGCCTTCCAGCCATTGCACAATCCGGCATTATTAACTCCAACCTGTTGTCGGGAAAACTGTTTACTGCTCGGAATTGTCTGGGGCACAGCGGTTTGTGGGACAAAGAGATTGTGCGGGGCTGATTGTGCCCGTGCTGGTTGCTCATTTTTCTTGGCGTTTGATGGGGAGTTTGCATTGACAGTCAGGTTAAAACTTTTTTCTTTAGCAGCAAGGAAAGCTACGTCTGGTGTCAGCCGGGAGTGTGTTTCGTATCTTCGTCAGTCATCAGTGAATGACAGATCTGTGTGTGTGTGTGTGTGTGTGTGTGTGTGTGTGTGTGTGTGTGTGTGTGTGTGTGTGTGTGTGTGTGTTCTTGTATTGGTTTCTGTTAGTTCCTATATTGGTTTCCTTTCGTTCTTTCCG
Source organism: Batillaria attramentaria (assembly GCA_018292915.2). Taxonomy (NCBI): domain Eukaryota; kingdom Metazoa; phylum Mollusca; class Gastropoda; family Batillariidae; genus Batillaria; species Batillaria attramentaria. The sequence goes on from JACVVK020000083.1 coordinate 1,033,335, forward strand.
TTCTTTTATTTCTTTTAGCTGTTTTTACTAGTTTTAGTTCTTTTATTTCTTTTAGCTGTTTTTACTAGTTTTAGTTCTTTTATTTCTTTTAGCTGTTTTTACTAGTTTTAGTTCTTTTATTTCTTTTAGCTGTTTTTACTAGTTTTAGTTCTTTTACTAGTGTTAGGTTTTAGCTCTTTTATTGTTTTAGTCCTTTTAGCCTTGTACGCGCTTAGAGATCCAATAAGCGCTTTATAAATGTACATTATTATTATAATAATAATCATTATCATCATTATTATTGTTTTGGGGACCCCGTTTGGCGACTGTGTTAGTTTGTCGTGATTTTCCTTATTTTCGTATTCGAAGGCAAGGTGCATGCCAGGTGATTGTAACAGGAGGCAAAATGCCAATCAAGGGGGCAAGCAAGTGTTTGAGAATGAAGAGAATTTCGGGCAGAAGCTGAAAGCAGAGTTTGAACACTGCGGTAAGGGCCGAGAGGAATCGATATACTGAATTTTAACACCCTGTGAAGTGCGTGCCCCTAAATGGTCTGTGCATGGTAACTTTTCTTTCTTGATTGAAGCATTTTTGGGGGTGACTATGATGCCTGAGATTAACATGGATTATACAGGCATTTTGAGGAATCAGAAATTGTGGTGTGTGGCCTGCAAGATGGGAATTTGTTGTGCACTGGGACAGAACCCGACTTCCTGACAAGGACCTGTACAACGGAGACAGTGAGGGTGGCAGTAAGGTTGCGTGAGACTCACGAGGTGCTGATGTGAAAGTTATTCGTGGTGCCCGTGTGTTCGTAGTCGTGTATCAAGGCCGCGATGATTGTGGCGAACACCTCCAGGTCTGTCAACCAGTGCTGCAACATAAAACAGAGAAAACACACATACGTGTACTGTATACCACAAAGCTTTGCCAGTCTGCAGTTGTGGCAGCTAATATTGAATTCTCGTTGCCAACAGCGATTTTCCCACTACCAGCGCTGCTATATTAAAACTTCACAGAAACGTGCTGACATTTGTACCCCATCTGTCAAAAAGAAGTATGAAAAGAATGAAAATATTGTTGTTCCAGAAAACCAAATCACTAACCCATTGCTCGTAGGGTTTTACAACAGATTTGTTTTAAGTTTTCTTCGGTTATCTCACGCATACCATGTGCTCAAGTGCATGACGAAAAACAAAAAGCACCTCCCCCCAAAAACACACACACACACAAAACTAAAAAAACATAAAAAACCAAAAACATCAACCATCCCAACCACTACACCCACCCCACCCCCCAAAAAAAACAAAACAAAAAAAAAAAACAAACAAACAAAAAAACCCAACAACAAACAAACAACAACAACAACCGCACATACTCTCTCTCTCTCTCTCACAGACACACACACACACTGCACACACACACACAACAACAACAACAACCCCCCAAAACAAACAAACAAATGAAAACAAAAACAAAAACAAAAAAAAGCAACAACAGAAACAACAACAGAGAATACAAAAAACAAACACACACGAACAAGACTTCTACCCATAGTAATAGTTCTTACCGCTAGGTGGCTCTGTGAGAGAACGTAGTGGACGGTCTGGGCGACATCGGCGCCGTGGATGAGGTTGTGGTACGGGTTGCGGTACTTGCTGTACCCGGTCTCCAGGGCGTACAGGAAGCTGTCGAGCGTCTGCGAGTTGATCTTGAACTTGGTGATCAAGTCGTACTTCTGCAGCAGCTCGTAGCCCACGTACTTGAGGGCGTGACCTTCCGAGGCGTCGTTCACGGCGAACACGTTGAAAGACCAGTCGTCGAGGTTCTGAAAGAGGAGAGTCGACAGGGTTATTCATATTAAAATAAATAAATAAATAAATAGTAATTGCAGCATAAAAACATAAAAAGTACTACTGAATGTAAGGGAGAGAACTGCGCCTGTGCTGGGAACTGCTAGACTCCAGAGTGCAGTCCCTTTTCGGCGGGGCGTGAAAATGTGACTGCTTACACCCAGCGCCATTTTTAAAAATGGCGAATTTTTTTTTAGAAAAGCAGACACTTGTGTGTCATATGATTCGATTTGAAACGAAGTCTTGAATATCCGACCACTTTTCGTTTGGGCAAAATCTTTGCCAGCGGACAATTATTGTTGCGCTTTGATGGCACTGTTTACGTGGTACACTGATCCAACAGGATGTGAGTAAACGGCAAGGGGGTTGCACTCTGACAGGCAAGGGTGTTGCACTCTACAGGCAAGTATTATTGCACGGTGCAGACGATCACGTACCTGCCTTGTGGTGGAATAAGAGACGATTACAAAAACATACACACCCGTGCTCTAAGACTGAATGTAATAATAGATCTGTCCATTCAGACAGAGACATGTTATGTATGTCTCCGATTCAGAAACACGCCTACTCTCACTCTGAAGACAGCCTGCCATCACTTGCGCCACTGAGGATCCCTCTGGGTTCAAAGCTGGTCAAGGATGACATAGTGCGCGACCTTGTGTTTGAGAGCACCGAGACAATTTAGGCCCGTCACGGTAGCGCAGTGAGCGCCATTTCCCCACCGTGCACAGAGGTACTTTCCACTGAAAGACTCTGTGCCCCAGAGAGTGGGGAACTGCTAGATCTAGTGATCTCTTTTCCCATACAAGCACAGTTCTCTCCCTTGCAGCGTCCACGTACCTATTTGCTCCCTTTGAGGGTTATTTATATCTGAGGCGCAGATACACCCTTTGAGTACACTGAACATTCTGAATATTGTCACCGGTGAAGAGCTTTATGCCTCGCCTTTATTGTCTACTGGCCGAAAGGCGTTAACATTGTCCAGAACTACTTTCCTGATTCTGTATTGCAATTTTTTCCCCAGTCAGATGCAGGAGCTACCCACTGAAAATTGTGGTTCGCTGTTCGTTTACAAAATATCTTTTATCGTCACTGTCCGCAAGATGTGACCGATGAGAGCTAGTTTAAGACCAGGATGTTCCTGTTTATACTTTAAACACACAAAATATAGTACAATTTAATGTAACCAGGCGTGTACAGGGTTTGAAAGAGAATCTAACACACACACACACACACACACACACACACACACACACACACACACACACACACACACACACACACACACACACACACACAACTGCTTCAAAGTAAAGGACGAGAGAAACTCAGGACAAACACGCCACATTACCAGTACTGAACTATAGATATTAACAAGTCGTTTGTGATCATGATATCATCTGTTATCACTAGCGTATCAGATGCGTGAACAAAATAATATTTTTGGTTACGAGAGAAACTCAAGACGAAACATGCCACATTACCAGTACTGAACTATAGATATTAACAAGTCCTTTGCGATGATGATATCATCTGTTATCTCTAGCGTATCAGATGCGTAATATTTTTGGTTACCAATATGACGTTAAAAAATAAAGTTCTACGGAAATTACCTTCAACAATAACAACACATGTGGAGGAACGTGCAACCCTGCTGAACTGGACATCCGCCGGTATATTCTGCACGAAGACAAACATTAAAGTCATGACTCCAACCTATAATTGAAGGGGGCTTGGGAGGGGGGCAGGGGAGAAAACACATTCGCACCCAAACGCCTATCCGTTTACAAGACACAGACAGACAGGCACACGCACTAACACACACACACACACACACACACACACACACACACACACACACACACACCCACACACACACACACAAGAAAAAGGGCGGCCAAATATTTGACCCCAACCGGGAGTTATTGTCAATACAAAGTTGTTATGCAGATAATAATAGTATTATTTAGATTATACTGATGTCGCGGTACTTGCAATAATTATGTTTCGGCATCTGCCCTGTGCAGTCAAATTTCCACAATATCAGGTTTATGCTGATTGTCAATGGCAGCTGTTCACGCCAGATAAAACAATAAGCAAACATTCATGAAAACCTGATGCATTAACGCCTCCCCCCCCCCCCCCCCCCCATCTCCACCGTGCAATCCCCGAAAGAAGAATTGCTCTAGGAAATTTTCATGAATATAATTTGCCCGCCTGAAAGTGAATGCTTGTCGCAGCGAAACCCTGTACCACCTAGTGTGTGTCTTTTCCCCTTTAACCCCCCCCCCCTCCCCCAACCGCAAACGCCACCCCCTTCTTCTCATCTCACTCGTGTTTCAAAACAAGAGTGAGAGAGAGAGAGAGCGAGAGCGAGGGAAAAAAATATCATACGGACTCCCATCTATTTCCAATTCCCCTGTGAGCGGGCTGTCCTCTCCAGGCCGAAGAGGGAAGATTGCGGTCTTCTCCCGCACCCGTCGCAGCTTGTTAAAATTCGCATACAGAATTTCCTGTTATTCATTGACCAAATTAAATTGCGGGAACTGGTCGCAGCCGGAGAGCCGCCAGCGAGAACCGTCTTCTCAGGGCCGTGTCTTCCGCCGCGGAGGAAGTCCTGTATCCCTGATACGTGCCTGAATTTGTGGCTGTCGCCAACACTGGTCCCTGGTTTGACACGTGCAGGAGGCTCATTTTCGCGGTGTTATTTTGCTTTCTTTCTTTCTTTCTTTCTTTCTCCTTTTTTTCCTTTTCTGTTTGTCGTTGTCTTTTCTCTCTCTCACTCTCTCTTTCTCTCTCTGGCAAACAGCCCAAAACACTGCGTGCCAATCATTCTGTTTTCGAGGAGAATGTGGTATTAATACCCTCCAACCTTGGGGAAAATGCTGCATCCCTCTGTGGTTAGAAGAATGGTTTTCTGATGTAGTTCGTGGTTCGTAATTCAAATTCAGATTCAAATACCGTCTTTATTATCCCGAACGGGTAATGCGGTTCGTGGTGGGTTTGAGGGTTGGGGAGACTAGTGCGTGACGAGAGGGTTGAAAGTGGGAAACGGGGGGTGGGGGAAAGGGGGGGGGGAAGGGGGAAAGTGAGGGTGGGTGTCGAGGTGGTGAGGAGTAAGATTTTGAAATCCCATCATTGTCCAATGTGTTTTTGTCGGGATCTTACACGTGTGTGTGCTTGTGCGTGGGGGGGGGGGGGGGGTATACATGTATCAGTTTCAAGTTAGTGTATTTGTTGTGTTTCTGACGCCGCTAAAAACAAATTGCCTAAACTGGAATAATAAAGACATATTGAACTGAACTGAAAATAGATGATTCTGTAGACACGGACAGGACGCAACTCGTGAGTAAGACAATCATGTTCCTGAAGCAATTATCGTCCCTGAAGTAACACGCCAAGGCCATGCCCCCCCCCCCCAACTTCCCCCTCCCGCAAACACACAATCTGGTGGCTACATGAATTACTCTTATGAAGTGTATGTATATTATCTCAATGTGAACACTTTCTCACGGTATTTACTGTCTTCGTTTAAAATGGTTTACGTTTAAATCGGTGACCTGTGGACCAACTATCCTTTTATAAGGACTCACTAAAACTGATTGAGTGATTGACTGATCGACTGACTAGATGATCATTCTCTAACGGCAATGTCAGGCCCTGAAGCTGCAGTTTTTTTGTTGCGCATTTTGAGCAGCTACCATCTTACACCACATCGGTGAATGCAAAAAATAACCCAGAAACTGGCCACACTCGTGTAACGTATTTATATATGCAGAGACTAATATATACAAAAAGTCTCTTCTCTGAGACCTTACAGTTATCTTCATTTTCATTGTCCTTTCAGTCTTCAAACGAGCATGGTCATCGAGCAGTGGACAGTAGAGGGGTAACTTCAGCCAGCGCTAGGCGACACTGCGACTGGATGGCTTAAAAAGCCATGTCAAGCATAAGCGCAGGCAAAGATGGATATCGATTTTGGCCGCTAGTGTCACTGTCACCGGCTATTTCGTTTCGTCTCTAGCCTAAAAATAATAACAAAAGGCGAAGAGCCTCAGAGGGATCGCGTTTTAGAATAATAAATAAGAGGGGAAGGTTTTGCGTAACATACGAAATGCCAGCGTCCCTGTTCGAGCATCAGTTCTGCAAATATATTTTGTAAGCAAACCCGCGGCCCGGGTATAAACGATTTGAACTAACTGATATCCAACGTAACGATGCATACCTGACAATACACTGTTTTTCAGTTTTCTCAATTTTAAAGACAAATAGATATATAACAAGGCTGAGAGCGCTACCTAGATCTACGGGATATAATATTATATCCTTTCCAGGAAGATATGAAAGAAATTAAACGAGACGCAGTGCATGTTCGATCTGATGTTCTGTTCTGTGTAAGTGTCATGGACGGAAATGTCGGCTGACCTTTTCTGCTGAAAAAGGGAATGCAGAGAAACGCAGGCCAGACGGCCCTTTGGGACTACAAAATGATTAGATACTGTAGACTCGGCCTATTTTCAATATATTCAACGCCCTCAGCTTCTCATGCATGCATGGAAACTATTAGCTGCATCAGAGTCGAATGTCTGGTAACGACTGATCTTACAAACTGCAAATCAAACTCCATTTTGAAGCAAGGACAGGGTAGTGGGAGATGAAAATTTGTGTGTGTGCGTGGGGGGGGGGGATTCAGGCGTTGAAACCGAATTGTGCCTCCTAAATAATCGTAACAAACTTAAAAGAAAACCCAAAAAACTACGATCATGTGAGGTACTACCACGCGTGCCGGAGGAAGGGTGGGAGTGGGTTGTCCGAGAGGATGTGTTAAGGGTGGTTTGATACGTTCACACTTAGGCATTATCGTCAGTACTCTTTAAAACAACAACAACAACAACAAAACAACAAAAAAACTGCGATATAATCACTACTCACATACCATGGGCTTTTCAACAACACGAACCTCATTTTTTATCACGAACCTCACTTTGAAAACTCATATTTATAACGCCTGCTGACAAGAAACTAAACAGTCTTTTCACCAGCCACTCGATCACTTTGTCCCTTGCGAACCGCTGGTGTCGTTAGGTTTGGTCGATTTTTGACGCTCGCGTGGTACTGCACAGCGATTGTCATATCCAGTTAGGAAAACAAATGGAACTTTCTTTCAGTTTTGAGGGCGCACTATTTTGGCACGGAACAATGCACGTTTGAGCGCCAAACAAATGCTGCGATGTCTATGGCATGGTCTTGTATTGTTAGTAAATAATAATTATAAGAAATAGTATTTGTAGAGCACAGTCTCTCATTGCACTAGAAAGACTGTTCCGATCCACAGGCGGGGAATATATGAGAGTTAAGAATAGGAATAAGAATAAGAATCTATAGTTACTAGTAGTTACAGTGATATAGTTACCTGCAGGTTATCTAGCCAGGTTACAGTGGAGTGAATTTGGTGCAAAGACTGGAGGGTTATTCTGCAATCTATCTTGAAGTTTTAGTGTGATTAGAAATACCAGCTGCATTAATGCTACATTTGAGAACGAAAAATCATTGGAGTTGTCCAGTCTTCCCTTTCTAAATGCCCTTCTGTCTGTACACACAAACACACGCACGCACGCACGCACGCACGCACGCACGCACGCACACACACACACACACACACACACACACACACACACACACACACACACACACACACACACACACACACACACACACACACACACACACACACACACACACACACACACACACACAAATCCACCGGGCCATGGAGAGTGGCGGAAACGTCTGCCGGTAGAAAGGATGAAGACTTTGTATTGCCATCCCTGCAGCAGCTGCGTCCACAAAACCCTGTCATTACCGTCAGAGAAAGATACGCTAACAATGGGCTTGACATCTCCTTCCACCTCATGCCGCTGCAGCTACGTCGGGATGGGCTTCATTAATCAAAGGAAGAAGCCGCCGTCTCCAAGCCGCTTGCCTGGATCTGAAGCCAGTCGAGTGAACGTCGTCGCTTTTCATTCAGAGTCCGCAACAGTGTCTCCACAGCCGGCCACTGCCGGTCATTAGCGGCTGACGGAATAACAAAGGAGCTGGACGAACAAGCTCCATACAGGTGGACAGAAAAAAAATGTTGTCTTTCAGATGAAGAAAAAACAGCTTCATTAGCTGCGACTGTGTGTAGTGATGTTTCTATTTTTTTCCCCGCAGTTGAGATTAACGGAACAAAGGCGTCAATTTGTGTCTCATGGTCTACACAAATGAGGACGTTTACTTGAGTGTGGGGAAAAAAAAAACCTCGGGTCCATCTGAAATAAACGGTTTTCGGGAGAAAATTGGTTTTCATTGTTACTGCTGCCTCAAAACCCACTTATTTAAAACTGATTACTGATTTACTCTGCCCTTCCACACCGTGTCAATGTGCTTGTTGTGAGTTACTGTTTAACTTTGAATGTCTCCTGTGCGTCCGTGTATGAAAGTGGTGTATGTATTTATGATGTACGGCGCTTAGAGCCTGTTTTATTTCATGTATAGGCGCCTTATAAGTCGTCCTTATTATTATTATTATTATTATTATTACTACTGCTGCTTTATCGAGACCTAAGTGAAAGGATAAACATTTACTTCTCATGCTCCTGACGAAACTGTCTTTAAAACGCAGAATTAGAGATCACTGGACCTACGAATACAGTAGATGGTACATATATCATACACGAAGACAAAACATTTATTGGAATAATATTATCATGCAGTACCAAAAGCGATTTTGCTAATTTTCAATCTCAGTATAATTCCACGATCACTGGCGATTTCAGAAAAAATGGCTGGCTTGTTTGTTTATGGATATTTTCGTTATTGCATGTCCAAAAAAGCTTTTGTTAGCCACAGACAGCGGCAGACACTCCTCCCCCTTAAACGCCTCTCTAACGCATAAATGTTTCCTATTGTAGAATATTTCCTCTTTGATACGCGCGTCCTTCTTATTGTCCGAATTAATGAAATCTCCGGATAAGGTTTCAACAAAAACAAAATGCTGTGTTTGTCTTCCTGGTGCATACATCTGGCGTCCTCTCCAAGGAAGACGACACAGGTTTTGGGGCTTCACATTTTCAGATCATCTTATTGACTAATCTCTCAATCAAAAGACATAAAAGCTGCACATTTTTTGCCCTTTGCTTCATCGTCTTGAATAATCTCTCAGTCAAAGAATATAAAGCTGTGGATATATTGGTCCTAGTACTGGGAAGACACAGCCTTTTCGGTGCTTCGTTGGTTTTTTTTTGTTTTTTGTTTTGTTTTTTCAAATCCTCTTCTTGGCTGAAATCAGCATGTTTGTCCTTGCACTGAGTAACCGCACAGCATAACTTTGCCGCCGCCGGTTGAAGAGAACGCTCAATGCAGTCAGAGTAGCTGATGTGTTGAAAATTGGATCATCGTGACAAGAATCGTATTGCACGGGCCAAGCCAACGTTCTGGTGCACGAGGAAATCGCTATCTGCAGGACGTCTGAAGTCGTCTCGTGATTTCCTTTGAGGTCCAGTCCCTTGGGGGGGCTCAGTATCACTGGCGTGTCTTCCGCCCAGACTTGCGAATTCTTTTTCTTTTCATTTTTTCTTAATGGTATATGTGCAACTGCCGCGTTGTTTGTGTAATCTAAAGAAGAATGTTATCCGCATCGTAACTTTGTACTGTATTGACAATAACATTTTGGCACCGTACCATGAATGCTGAGAGAGAGAGAGAGAGAGAGAGAGAGAGAGAGAGAGAGAGAGACAGACAGACAGAGAAAGAGTTATTTGGTTTCACTATGTTACTGTTGCAGGTAGAAAACTGGCAGATTGGTAACTGACCCCCCACCCCCACCCACCCACCCACCCACCCACCCACCCACACAAATAGTTGCAATATGTCTGTCATTCACCATCCGTCTATCTTGCACGACCCTTCAACCATCCAACCAACGAATCCACCAATCAACCACCCAGCCAACCAGAATAAACAACCAAACAACCCAAACAAATAACAAACAAACAAAACAAAATCACCCAGAGACAGAAAATACATACCGATCCACCATGATCCCCGCTCGGATGGCGTGGGCAACAGACCGGAACCGCGGCTTCTCTTCCCCTCGTCGCTTCATGTTGGACATGGAGCGCGTGAAGGTCAAGGCCAGCCAGTCGCGCACCTCGGTGGGCACGGCGTCTGGCTCCACTTCGCTCAACTCATCGTCCTCGTCGCATAACCGCCTGAAACATCACACACACCAAGGTCATTGCGCGGCCAAGGTCAAGGTCTTGACAAGGTTGCAAGGTGACGTCAAGGTCAGTCAAAGTCTAATGTAAAAATATTTTTTGTTTGTTTGTTTGTTTCTGTCGGAAAGGCTAACGAACGTCGGTCGAAGTCTAATGTAAAAATAGAATGATTGTGATTTTTTCCTTCTGTCTGACCTGACATTAGGGTTATTTCTGCTGAAGACAACAGAGAGATGTCGTTATATCAGTTCCCTATAGTTAGGCGTAGGCGACGACTCTTATGACTGTTGTTATTGTGTCCCGAACACAAAGAAAGAAGGCAAAAGGAGAAAACGTGAGTCCCGGGGAGGGAAGCGGGGGGTGGGGGGGGGGTACTCATTGAAGGAGCTCAAACTTTTAACTGGGACCAAATCCTGCAAGAATGTGATCTGATGCATCGCGTGAGGCTGGACTTGCACAGAATTGGTGTACTAAGTACAGCATGAGAAACATTTCAAACAGAACGATTCTGTCATGAGAAAAACAACCCGTGGCCTATGGAATCGCACATCTCAAGTGTTACGTGCTAGTAACAGTTTGCGTAAATGGCCATGACTATCATCTTTCCTTCTAATCGATGTTAGTGAACTTGCTAGGCTACAAACTAAGTCATTTGTGTACTAGGCGACAACATGAAGGCAAACATTTCACAATCTGACACATTGATCTCTGTAAAGGCCAGTAACAGTGGCAGAATTTCGTCAGATGAACATTGCCCTATGCTTTTTCCCTGTTGCACAAGGCATGTATGTCCACATCCAAACGTTTATTTAGTCGTGCAGAACTGCCAGAAGTGCGAACCCAGAACTCAAGTGAAAGTGATAAAACATCGGAGGTTTGTTCTAAACAAAATCCGACATTTGGACATGCTGGCAATCTTTTGCATAAAACAAGATTCAGTGCACTTTATGAAAAGGTGCAGAAATTGTGTGCACACATGTGACAAAAATGAATTTATTATAAACTCCAGTCTGCAATTCTGCACATTCGAACGAACTCTCGTTAGTCATTGATAGCCAATACACACATTATAACGCAAACCACAACATTACTGTAACATTTCCGTGACAAACAATCTTACATACCCTATACAAGTACAACAAAATTTCCTGTTTGAAAACAAGTCATTGAATGTAGTACTCCTAAGTAATTAACAAAGTGAAATTGTTTTCCAACTTAGGTCCTCATAGACCTCTTACACTCTTTGGCACCTTGGCTGAGTGATTTGATTGTGCCGTGTTTCCTATACTAAGATTTTCTGTTAAACAAAACCAAACAGAAATAAAGAAACATACAGCATGTTTCACGTGTACCATATAGACAAGACGAACCTGAGCAATACTAGACGTGACTCGACTAGATAAACACCAACACACATTCGTTAGTACACACACACACTCACTGATTGCTCTACTACACAACACTCATTCAATGTTATCGTGTTCTTTGTGTGTGTTAGTATTTATGTTTGTTAGAAATCGGAATAAGTGCAAGGGGGGAACTTTGTCTACAGTCTGGAAAGTGCTCGTTATGGAATGCCACTAAGTCCAGTTTCAAGCAGGACAAACAATGAATTAAGGAAATGATTCCACAAAGGCGTTAACATCCCAACCAACAAAAATCATTTATTGACAGAGAAGCATAACACTGGCTGAGCTCGGTTTCTAGTATGGCAGATCAAATTTCAGCCGATGAACGAGGAAATGAGAGCACCTTTCTGATCCTGTATGTGAGTTTGCTGTTTTTTTAAATTATTATTTCTTTCTCTCGTTTGTTCTGTCTTTTATTGTATTTATTTATTCGTTCATTTTATTTTATTTTGTCATGCTGTCATCTAAGCAGCATGCGTTTAATTAATCTAGTGACGGTTTTTCAAGGCCGGAACACTAATGGCTCACGAAACCCTACACGTGCCTGAAGTCTTGCGACCGCGGGAAACGCGAACCGTCAATGTTTGTCGAGTCAATCAGAGGACCCCACCGATCGAGACAGCAATTTAGGGACTCCCAGGCGTGGCACCGGCCAAATTTGTTTTCATGACAAGCGGGTCCCTCCAGCACGACGCTCTGGCATCTTGAACTCTGCCGTTACCGTGGCGTTGGCGTTTCAAGCTCGTAATAGACGGTCTGGTTTGGCACACGGCACCCGTCATCACTCCACATTCCGTCTGCACTGTTTCCGATTTTTTTCCTTCGCGTGACGTGTTTGTCGACCCTATTATTTGTGAAGGAACCCCACAAAAGGGTGACAGAGGGGGATTCTAGGCTGATGGGAGGTATTGGTGTCAATGAAAGGTGCAGAGAATACGCTTTCTTTGGGTATAACAAACAAATTCTGTTAACATGGTGTAGGCCTCAGATATCTTTGTTGAAAACTTGCTGTTGAAAACACGGCCATTTTGAGAAAATAGCTGGTAAAGTGTAACATAGGAATCATGCCAGACTAGCGTAATTGTACGATAATTATGCTCGTTTTAACGTACATGTGTTTTACGCTACATTCAGTTGAAATTTTCACAGTAGTTGTATAAGTCGTTTAAGGATCCGAAAATAACAAATCTGTCTCTAAAATCCTCTCCCCCTCCCCCCTTGCTTTCCACATCAGATTAAATTTTCACAAAAGAGGCTGGGGAACTCTGTCCCCCTTTTGTGGGATCCATCACATCTGGTCCTGCTGCGCCTCCAGAGTAGCAGGATGGATGCTACAATATCATCATCTAACCGTGTTCTGCAGTTTTCGTAGCTGGAAAGGAACTGATATTTTGTGGAAGATGACATCCTGCTGACGTAAAATGAAATCTTAACATCATAATATGCTTAAAATGTCAATGTATTTTGAGATGAATTGAAACATGGACTTTGATCCATTTTGTCTGAACAGTATTTCATGCCATGATGGTTATGTTTTCATGCTCCCAAGAGAATTCTCGGCGCAGCGAGGTTTGATAAAAGGGCATTGTACTAGTTTGTCTGAACACTAGTAAGTATTTCGACGATGATGATTTTATTCTCCCGAGAGAATTCTGAACCCGCTCCGAAAAAAGGACGTTTGCATTGTATCGCGGAAACTCTATTGTGCCTGTGCAACCGTCCTGCCTTTTGTCAGAAGAAAGGGCGAGAACACACACACACACACACACACACACACACACACACACACACACACACACACACACACACACACACACACAACAAGAACAACAACAACAAATTTTAACTCTTTCCGGACGAACAGACGAACAACCGCATAAGCGGATCGTGAAACTCGTTTTACAACGTAACTAACAACAAAGATATTTAAGTTTGAAAGTTGAAATTTCAACAATAGCTGCACAAATATGTTAATTAACCACCCTGAAAATTTCAAGTCTGTATCTTGTTTTGTTATTTTTTTTCAATGATTTTTGTTTCTGAGCCTCACAAATCGGCCCGTCTACAGAGGATGGCTGAGGAAAAATCGGCCCGACTTTAACGAGTTAAAAAAAATCTACTTTGGTACACTAATGACATATAGTCCGAAAGTTACACCAAACTGTCAACCGCATCTATAAGTTTCCCAAACGTGTCTCCGCCTGCTGTCAAATCTGTTCTACAGAACTGTCAAATCACGTCGCAACTGCCGCCTGATATCATCAGCTTGGGTGGAAGTGATGTTTTCTGCGGAAACATGCGTAGCAGAGAAATTGGACAAGTCACTTTGTATTTCACGGCTTAAGGAGGCCCAAAAGGCATGATGAAACAGGTCGGGGTACGGACAATATCCCCTTTGTTCTACGCGTCATTACCACTTGACAACTAAGTCCTGAAGGAATATCAGATTTGTCATGCTTCCTTTCAGTGTCGGAATTAAGACCTGAAGAAGTCTGAAGAGAGAGATGATGAAGTCGTTTGCGATGGCGGATGCCAGCTCGGCGGCTTGTGTCAACAGGAGTCTGCCAGTGACACGGTCCTAGAGACGTGAAAGCGGTCACTACAGGCACGGTCGCTTTGAACCAATGAGCTACAGGGGTACCTCTCGAGCTGTCATGGGTTGTATGGTAAAAATCTCTGATTAAAAAAAAAACAAAAAAACTCAAAGCACCCCCCCCCCCCACACACACACACAGACACACACACATTTCTCCCTGTCAGTAGTGCATGGATTCAAAAGGTCACATCGAAAGAGGATTTTTCCACACTTGGGGATCAGGGACAACGGAGCTGATGAAGCACTGGACTTTCAATGCTCGGGTCGTGAGTTCGAAACCAGGTTGGGAACGAAAAGTTCTTTGATATCCCCCTCATGTGAAGGAAAAATGCGATAAACCAACCAACCAACCAACCAACCAACCAACCAACCAACCAGCTTCTTAGCTTAGATTACTACAACCCCTGAGACCAGCACATACCTGGAGGTTCCCCTATAGCTCACTGCGTTAAAAGCGACTGTGTCTATGAGTAGGCGGCAGGCACCAACACTCTGTAACGGGAAGTCTGACAAAAGGGAGACCGTAAAGAGTTCGATAGGGGAGGTAAATCTGCCGCCTGGGTAGCCAAGACACGCTGGTCTTTTATTGTCTTGGAAATTAGGGGGAGTGACGTGAAGTGAGGCCCGGCAATCAGTGTAGCGCCACCCAATCTGCTTTTCTCTCTCCCGATCTCTCCCCGCTGGTTCCTAACTTCCGATTGGCGGAGCCACAATTAGGTCGGGCACCAAGTAGGATTGTCATGCGACCGGAGCTGTTCGCGAGGTGAAAATCTGGCACGGGGGTCCTACTTACTCTCCTCTTTTACATTTCTACCGCTCTTTGTCCAGACGACAGTCGAGGTATGGAATGTTGTCTTTACAATGAGAGGTTATAAGCTGACAAAATACCCCACAATTTTGTGTCCGATGAATTTTCAAAAGACGTAGCTATTCTGGCGCTGGGCCATCCATGAGGAAAAGGACACGTATGTGAAAATTATAGGGTATGATTATGGGTTTCTGTTCTTTCCGATCGCAGCTATTACTCTTTCGGCCCCCTTGTGTTGCAGCGAACAGTTATAAGGGAGTGCTGAAGATGAAATTGTGGATGGCACTACATAACATCTCTCTACAAGAACCACACAGCGTCAGGAAAGGAGACATGCTTAGGCAATACTTTTCTGCTTTTTTTTTTGCTGAAAGTATTCATTGAACATTTTCCCTCCATTTTCGAGTCCTCCCACCTCATTAAACACACACACACACACACACACACACACACACACACACACACACACACACACACACACACACACACAAATCGACAAGAGGTGACGCAAAAAACATCGCTGTTTAAAGGGTTTTTCTTTAAAGCTTTTTGCCTATTTATTCCTAAAAGTATAATTTAATAGTAATATTATCATTATTAGCTGTACGCAAGGACACAGACTAAATTTGAGCAGAATAAAAACCTGAGTTAAACGAAAATGTGTTGGGGTTATTTTATTTTTATTTTTTTGTATGCGTGTTTTGAACGGTGTTGGATTGTGTTTTTTGGTCAACCATGCACCGTGGACAATACAACAACATGGGTCAACACACGACATGGTCATTCATCTGCGTCAGTAACGGACGAGTGCTAAGATGATGCAAAACAGTTTATTAGATGATGCGTATATTGACGTCATGACAGGTTTATGACGCAGTAATCGTCATGATCATCGTCAGCTCCGCCGGAAAAGAGAAACTAGAAGAGAACATAGGTATGCAGAATATACGACATGGAAAATATGCAAGTTCATATGATTGGGTATTTTTTATGTTAGTGAACTTCGCCATCCAGACTATTGAACAAATTCGTTTGTTCATGACTAGGCACATTTCTGAAAGAAAAACGACTGATTGGGTTAGTTCATGCTGCAAGCAGAATGTTACATGCATTATTCATATTCAAAGGTGCTAAACTGGACTAACATGCATTAGGGAAACATTGTGGCTATAGTTTGGTCAGCATGCGCATTTGCATGGCAGTTAAAAAAAAAATCTTTGCTTTGTGTGTCGCTTTTAAACCCCTATGATACGACCCCAATCGATTTCTACTTTTGAATTTGTTACCTCTTTCTAAATCCCTACAGGCGTTTACAATTAGTTACGGTAGAAGCTATGCACCATCCATCCCCCAAACAATCCAAAATGCATTGTTACAACTGATTTTAGTCTCATTTTCCAAGTGAAAATGTAACCACAACCACTCGCCCCCTAATAACGTAAACTATTGCCGTGCTCCGCTAAAACTATAAGCTTTGAACTGATAAACCTAGATTAAACATAATCCCAGCAGTGAAAACGTAATACGAGCTAGTATGGTGTTAGTACCAGAAAATACCCAAAAAACCAAAACGCAAGCCAAACCGCAAAAAACTGGTAAACAACTAAACGTCAACGAAGCCACTACCAAACTGCGTGGCAAAGAAAACTCACTGCACACAAAAACCCATGGTCAGTCACTGTTAATTACTCAGCTACGATGCAAGTGGCTGCAGGCAGAGAAAATCAAAATCAACGGAGGAGAACCATGCCGGGGCGACGTGGCAATGCAAATTTTAGCATTAGTGCCGTGCCAGGGCCGCAAAATTTACAATGCCACTTTGTCCCTGCATTAGATCACACACCTGACGAGGGGAGGGTACCTGTCAGCGGCAGTGGGAGATTTCTGCCTGGTGGAGGAGGCAGGGGCTCTATAGCAGAGAGGAGAGAGAAGAGAGCACTGTACATTACAAGTCACGGTACAAGTCACAGTACAGGTCACAGTAACGGGTACGTAACAGGCACAGCACAGTACAGTACAGCACAGCACAGCACAGCGCAGCACAGCAGAATACAACGCAGCACAGCACAGCACAGGACAGGACAGGACAGGACAGGACAGGACACTGAGGACAGCACAGCACAGGACAGGACAGGACACTGAGGACAGCACAGCACAGCACAGCGCAGTACAGTACAGTGCAGCACGGTGCGGCACAGTACTAAGTGCGGTACAGTACAAAGTGCGGTACAGTACACAGTATGATACAGTACATCATAAAACAATACAGTGAGGTACTGTATACATCAAAGAACAGTACTGAACAGCACAGAGCAGTACAGAACAGTACATCAGATAAAGAAAGAGACGCATTGTACACACAAAGATTAAATGCATCTAGATGTGAACAGAAAAAAAAATCTGTACCAATAAAATACGCTGTATTTACACGCTTAAAAAGTAAATCTGCAATTCAATACTACCCCATTCATCAGTGCCCTACATAAGAACTTCAAAAGTCTGTATGTTAAGCTGAGACAACACGGGACACAAAGGTCTCAAAACCAACATGAAAAGTGAAGTTATACCCTCCAGAAACAGTCACAGGAAAAAAAACTTTGAACAAATTTTTTAAGGTTGCATTGATACTACAAAAATCACACTAAAAAGAAAACAAAAAAACAAGAAAAAAAAAAGAGGAAAAAAGCAACAACCCCCTCCCCTCCCCCCAAAACAAAACAAAACAAAACAAAGTCATTTAGATCCCCTGCAACTGAATACAAGACGGAAATTGAGTGAACAAGATTTGCTGCTCCTCCTACGAATCGGGTTCTACCGTAATTCCTCTGACATCTGACTTTTCCTGGTAACAGCAGAAATAGCACGTGCGCTACAATGCAGTAGGCATGCATGCACAGATGGCCGGACAGCCAATGAAGGAAAAGAGGAAAAACCTTTCGACAGAACTTGTCCCCTCTTTTATCAGGTAAATCATTCAAGGCGTTCTGCTCGGTTTTGACTTTACATAAGTGTAGAACAAGGAAAAGAATTTTCATACCGTGGACGACTTAATCAGCAATAATAATAATAATCAAACAAAATCGGATTTTTTTTTTTCAAATCCGTAAAACAAAAGAAAAAAAAATAATACCGTGGACAACTTGATCAATAATAATAATGAACAAAACAAAAAAAATCTACACTTTTCAAATCCACGCACCATACTATCGCAGCACTACTGATACGTGCAGAGTCACAATGTTTTTGAAAAGGCAGTAGCAAAGAATGACGAATCCGGTCTATACTGTTTAAAATGCAAATATAACTTCGTTGTTGAAAATCTTATTTCTTGCAAAAGGAAAAACCTCCGCGCCCTTTTCATTGGTCATTCACTGAGAGTGAACTTTACGTTAAAAACAATTAACCAACCAACTGTCTCTACACGCTGCGTGAAAAACAAACAAACAAACAACACACACACACAAACAAACACAAACACGCACGCGCATGCACCCCCCCCCCCAAAAAAAAAAAAATAAAAAAAAATAAATAAATAAATAAAAAAAAATAAAAAAAATGATATTTTCATTTTAAAAGCCCTCTTTTGGGGCTATATTGAAATAACTCCCTCCAAAACAAGCCTGATGATTAATGCCTGAAAAACGAAGACGGAAGAAAACATCTTAATTCAAACAAACACACACACAGACGACATACAAACAGTTGAGACAACAATACCAAAACCTGTGGAAGAGTTCAGGCCCAGCATGATGGCTGCATGCAAGTTATGATCTGATAATGTCGCATGCAACGCATCACGTGACCACACAGACATGTCGTTACAGTTACATTATAATACAGAGACGGCGAGACAGAGCTGTCTACAGGAAAACGCAAGGCGACACAGACCCATGAATACAAAACTCTCTTCTCGGAAAACGCGCGCGCGCACACACACACACACACACACACACACACACACACACACACACACACACACACACACACACACACACCACAACATAGCCATCCTCAACGATGGATCCAGAAAGAATGAATGGACATGCTGGAAACAGGGACCAAAATAGGTTTCAGCTCGCAGAAGCCAACAACATTCAAAATGCCAAAGTATCTCGAACGGATATTGATTTTCTTCTGGATAAAAAAAAACAAACAAACCCGAACTTCCCTGCAAATCTTCAAAGTGAAGCCCATCTTCGGTAATTAAAGAAAAGTTCAAAAAAGGAAATCCTTTTAATCAAATACTCAAGCTCTCATAAACCCTGGGACCTTTGAGTGCCTTCAGATGCCGTTCTTACTGTGAAAGGTGGCATCTCGAAAGGAAATCTATCTTGTGCGTGAAAAGAAACAAGAAAAACAAAATCTCGACACACGCTATGTACCGAGTATTTCCGGTTGTAAGGAGAAGATCTTCTCTCCATAGAGCAAGATGTATGACTTCCCGGTCGATACAAACCGCCCTAGAAACAAGGGAACGTGCAACTACGTGACACCATCAACGTGGAAAGTCCTCGTGAAGTCCTCGGCTCATCGCCTGCAGGCAGCCTGGACAGATCCGGAGTTGCTTTAGGGACAAGCTTTGTTCGATCAGGACTTCCTTGTTGCAGGGCTACAACAATGACCCGGATCACGAGAACAGACCTGAAGCAGCTGAAATTGAACTCCCCTGTTGTTTTGTCTACTGCAGATGGAGTTGAAAGAAAAAAGGACAATACTTCAAAAGCAGGACCGTGTCAGTGGGTGACCTTTTTTTTTTTTTACCAAGGCGACCTACAACAATTGACTTACTAACTCACTTGCTTACTTAGTCCTGTCCTTTAAACACTTTAATGGCGAAACTGATTTGGAAACAGCTTTTTGTAGAACCTATACAAAGACAGAAATTCTATCCATTAACTGAATCGATAAAGTATAAAAGATTGTGAAATGTTCGATTCCACGTAACCTATGTACAATCGTTGACGAGTCTCTGGCTATATTTGTAGACGGCTGGCTCGATTGAAAAGGATCTCAAAGGCTGATCCCTTTGTAAAGACAGCATGAACGTCATTCCAGAATCGAGTAACTGCGGAAAGGTGTCATTGACAAAAATTCCCAAAGGTTGCCAAGGGATTTACAGACCAGTCGGTCCGGGTGCAATCGCTAATAAAAATGAACGATAAAAGTAAAGGGCAAACGTACAGGGGAGAATTTTTTTTCTCAAAATTTCAATTGTGCGTTTTATAGCGGGCACCCAGAGCGTATGAAAGAAAGTGCGGTACAGACTGAGTTACTGTTTGTATGTTTTCCTCATTACTGATGATGAGTTTGCAGCGGGAAATCAGTAGATCGGGCGGTCATGATGAACTGAGAAGAGAAACTGCGACGCCATTTTTGTCTTTGTCATTATCCTGCCATAGAATACACGGTACATTAAGGAATCTCTCTCTCTCTCTCTCTGATAAGAGCTTATCTGATAAGTTATCATGAGTGAGAATAAATATCAGCTAATTGTACATTTATTACATTCTATTATTTACCTTGAAGCACGTAACGCACACTATCCCCAATAAGATTGCAACCAACAGTACGACGCTTTTTCCTATCATTCAACCCATCCCATCCCAAGGACTGCTCCACACTAAGATAGCTCCCAGAACCAGCACAAAGTTGATCACTCAGCGCTGAAAGAATCCCAGCCACTCTAACTCAGGAAGACTGTCAGAAGCAGCTGGACAGCCATCACGGTACCGTCTTCCCCTAGGAGGACAAACAGCAGCCGGGGAACTAATGTCCAAACACAGCCACAGGACGGTCTACGCTAACCGGAACCCGGCCTATTTCCGGCGCGCCGTCACTCGGCGGACGCCGGTGGCGCCAGAACTGTTGACATTTTGCTCTGCTTACCTACACCTAACAGGCTCGCCACGTGAGTAAACCTTGTTCAGGTTCTTGCCGGCAAGAAGTGTGGATCTGGTGCTGGAAACGAGTGTCTTGCTGACCAACATTGAACCCTGGAAAACTGCGTTTCTCTTGCCGACGACTCGGAGGCGCTTCGTGGATGCTGTTGTTTAAAATAAGTAATTTGGCCGAGGAGTTTATCGAGGCCCTGATTCGGTCATTGCAAGGGTTGTGGGCGGAAAGGAGAGCTGGATGGGGTGTCTCTTTTTAAAAAATTATAATCATTGACACGTTGCAGTGGTCGCTTTGTGCATACAAAGTTCCCTGGTCTTTCGAGAGTATGAGATAATGGAGAGGGTTTCATGTTTGGTAAAAATACGCAACAGAACAGACAATAAACACACACGCAACTGAACAACTCCCCTGTCGTCATGTTTAAAAATAACTTGAAACAAAGGGGAAAAAGGACCCCCCCCCCTCCCCGCAAAAACAAAATCCAAACAACAACAAATGAGAATCTAACAAATCAACAAAAAACACACCCAAAACAACAAAAATAACAACAAAAACAACACACACACAAACAAAAACCAAGCAAAACAAATAAGTTTTACGGCAAGCCGGGAAAAAAACAAAAAACAAATGGAAACTCGGTTGACCAAGAATGAGAAAGTCTGTGACCTCTCGTAAAACTGAAGGCACCCACAGAAGCTGTGCCAATACCTAAAACATCTCAACCACTTGGTCATGATCACTTCTGATCAGACGTCTAGCGTCTTGGTCAAATGGGAACGTAGATTCCGCGCCCGATGTCTGGAAGCAATCGATTGTACTGCCGTGACTCCTCTTATATAGTACACATTTGTCTGCCCGTACTACACCAAAACGAAACAGCACTAGTGTACGAGAGCAAATACTGTACAAGCGTGACTCCATTTGTACTTTTATTTAGAGTGGGCATTTGCTTGATGATGTGACCTGAAGATCCAGGATGAAGGATGAAGATATTTTACGAGAGCGAACAATGAATGCAACCCCAAAAAGTCTTAATAAAAAAGTGTTATCTATTGCTGAGCCAAACTATGGACGCCAAGCAAAAACCCAAACTGCACCCGACCAAAAAGTTTCGTTCAAAGAAAACATGTTATCTAGCGCTGAGCAAAAAATGCGTACGCCAAGCAAGCACCAAATGCACCCGGGAAAAAGTCTCGTTCAAAGAAAACGTTTTATTTAGTGCTGAGCAAAAATGCGTACGCCAAGCAAGCACCAAATGCACCCGAAAAAAGTCTTGTTCAAAGAAAACATATCATCCAGCGCTGAGCAAAAATGCGTACGCCAAGCAAGCACCAAATGCACCCGGAAAAAGTCTCGTTGAAAGAAAACGTTTCATTTAGTGCTGAGCAAAAATACGTACGCCCCCAAAAAAATCGTTCAAAGAAAACATATTATCTAGCGCGGAGCCAAAATACATGTGTACGCCGAGCAAGCACCAGACGCACCAAAACAAAGTCTCGTTCAAACGAAAAAAAGTGCCATCTCTTGCTGAGCTTAAAATACATACGTCATGGGCAACAGATCGAATTCTATGTAAGAATGGAATCGTGTCGCCACAAATGTGTGGCGTAGGACATTCACGGCCCATCCATTAATCCATGCAGCGGATGATGGTGCCAAAACAGAAAACGTTCACGAGAAGCGCACTGGGGGGGGGGGGGGGGGGGGGGAGAGAGAGAGAGAGAGAGAGAGAAATGATGAAATGCTCCTTTTGCATATCCGCGGGCAATTCTGATTCTCCTTCAGTCCATGCACACGGATGATCAGCAAAATGATCGAATCAAGAGACCATTGCGTCAATCAGCAAAGTGGAGCACGGACGATTTTTTGGGGCCTTGCTCCTTACTTGAGTAAACATCTTTTCGCCACAACAGGCTTTTGACAGCATCTCTGGTGCATTCACCACCCCACGTGCCTCCTCTTTAGACCGACCTCGAGCAGCATGTCCAGTCCTCCAGTGTCAAACAAGCCTTGCAGTGGCAGCCTCAACGATTAACACTCAGACTGCCTCACGCACGTGCTCGGGTTCCTTTCCCAAACTGGCCAAAATCCTTAGCAGACAGCGAAGACGTTGGAACTCAACTCCTTTACGTTATTTTGAGGATACACTTTTACAACATACGCGATTCATAGAAAATGAGCACTTTCAGACTGCCCTGAACATGTTGTAACTGGTGGGGTTACGATTTGTCGAATTATGAAGGGTGTATTGCGCGGAATTTTCATCTGAAAAATTTAAGCGCGCTCGTGCTTTTGAAACTAGTACTGAGGGTAAGAAAAAGGGGTGTGTGGAAGGGGTGGGTGGGTGAGTGGGGGGGGGGGGTATGTTTGGGAGTTTAACGTCCTTTTAAAACACGTATGGGTGATATCAAAGAAAAGGCACCGAGAAAAAGACCAGCACAAATATTTGGCCCCGACCGGGATTCGAACTGACGACCCGAGAATTGAAAGTCCAACGCTCTACCAGTAATACAATGGGTATCACACAAATTGAACTGCAGGTTAATCTTTGATGATCCGGTGGTGAAACCATTAACAAAAAGGTAACGCGAAAACGATGTAGGTGGCCTTTTTGTAGAAAAAAAGAATATCAAAGAAAAGGATGTCTGTCTGGAACATTGACTCCTGTAGGGAATGGTAACATCCCAGCAATAATGCGCCAGATAATTATGTGCTCCCCCTCCCAGAAACGAACAAATCAAACACCGTAGCAGGAAGTAAGGAACAAAGAAATCCAACATAGCACGCCATCAATACAGCCTGAAGGCCAAAATTATTCTGTAGACACGAAATGGCCTAGAAACCTGACCGGAAGGGAAAAGAATGAGGGGAAAATGACACGTAGAGTTTCCACTTTTTCTCCCCACGTAATTCCAGGTTCCACTTTTATTCATAGGTTCAGGTATCTTCACGCGAGACGACATATCCTGTAATTTTAAGTCTCAGAACAAGGAAGTCAAGATGGGTCAGCAAACAGGCACGCGATAAGAACCCTTGAAACGTGACTATACATTCCAGGGCCCGAATGTAAAAGTCGAGGTTAGTTTAACCCACGGCTACGGGCCTAACCCAGACTAGGACAAAAAAAAAAAAACATCAAAAAGGAGGCAAAGAAAGGAAGAAATAAATCCTTCTATAATGGCTTAGGCATCTTGCTGGAATGGACCCGCTTCCTGATTTAAAACAAAAAACAACAGAAAATTTTACACTAAAGCTAGTTTAGTTCGAGGTTAGACCCTAACCCGGGGCTTAACTCCCTAACCTCGACTTTTACATGCGGAGCCTGACCTATGCGGCGGGATTTTAAAGATTTTTGAGGCTCACACATC
>JACVVK020000083.1:1060000-1110000 GCA_018292915.2 Batillaria attramentaria
TAAGTCAGAAAATCTGTGAGTATCAAACGGCTGCGCGTTCTTCTCCTCTGTCCCTAATCCAATCACCGTGCAGACTTGGCAGAACTTGCGTGCGTTAGGAAATTGTGCCACCAGTGCATCAAATCCCCTCCCCCCGTGGGTTGCCGGACCGAACTCGATCGCTTTTCCGCCGGTAGGCACACCTCGGGATTTAATATAGTTCCGCACATTTTCTGGTCACTTCAATATTGGACTGGCCTGTCACGTACTTCATCGCGGCAGCCTGAGCTTGTAGTCTTCCCTAGAGGAGGTCAGCAAGCAGCACCAGGGTCAATCTCCTGACTACATTAGGAATTTGTGAGTTCGTAAACCAGAACTGTAGTTCGCTGGGGACGGTCACGGACGCGATCAGTTGTATCTGGCTGAAAGATCGCGTCGTCGTGGTCGTCGTTCTTCTTCTTCTTCTTGGTTTGTTTGTTTGTATTTGAGTAGGAAGTGGTCGTCGATCGACCGTAACCCGGTCATACATTTTGCATGTGGATTTTGTTCTCATTGTTTGTGTTTAAATATTTTGTGCTCATAATGGCTGGGTAAAGCGTCCATCATTTTCGTCAAGTACTACGGCAGGCGTTAGGACCAAACTGACCGTGGGGTCATGTTCGGTGTTTATTTTGGCGAACGTTCTAGTCTGTCGTGATTTAACGTCGTGAAAAAGCGTGATTTTTGTGTTATGTAGGTCAAGGCGCATGCCAGGTGGTCACATAAAGAGGCAAGCTGCCAGTGAAGCTGGGACTTTTTGCACAGACGTGGGACACCAGTGACGCAAGCGGGTTTGTGCGAACCGCCTCTCTGGCCTAAAGAGAAAGTAGACGTGCATTACTCCAGTGAGGCCTGAGCGGAAAGACGACATTCAATTTTTTTCAAACCCCTGTCACGTGCGTGCCTTTGAAAGGTCTGTTCATGGTAGTAACTGTTTCTAGATTGAAGCATTTTAGGGGTGACTATGATGCCTGGGGATAATAGGGAATATATAGGCATTTTGAGGCCCTGTGCATTAGTGTCCTTCGGCCGGCACGGTGGCTGAAAGTACCTTAACCAGAAAGAAAATCTCACTCACAGTTCTAGAAATCCAGCCTTAGAGTTCATACCAGGTAATCTTGGTCAGCGTTTCCTAAGTCTGATGGGTTCTGTCGTGGAAACGTAAAAGATGTATAGGACTGGAAAGCCACCCAAAAAGGTTCAGTCAGTGTCGAAAACACTGAATATCTCTCACTCAAGAAAGCGAATTGAGATCAGCTGAACCAGAAGACCCCAAACAGGTTTCGTTTGGGTAAAAAAAAAAATTAGGACGAGAAACCAGGGGAAAGTTAGTGTGAGAGTAGCTGATCTAACGCTACCATTAGGGGTCGGCTGGTTCATTTAAGTTCTAAATCATAACAGCAAGTGGAATTACAAGTCACACTTGCGCACGATCGGGGACAGCGCGAAGACCTCAAACAGCATTAGTTCACTGGCATCACGCACGCGAGCAAGCACTGAAGAAAATAAAAGTTCTGGTCCCAGTTCTACGGCCTTAAAGTAGTAAACACGACTGTGCAAAGCCGCGATCTGCATCACGTGGGTGCACAAATCTTGCGACAGAGTGGGAACGTTTAAGCTCGGCCAACTGATCAAAGCATAGAAAAAGAACTTCTGGTCAGGCCTGGTCTAATGAAAATTACAAAATAGCTTTTGTTAGAATTCATGCCACGGTTCCCCCCTCTCCCCAGGAGAGCCAGAACGTCACGCAGAGCCCTCTGACGTTCGCCTGCGTCAGAGATCAGCAAGCTTGAGGCCCACTCTACCACTCTCATGGATTTGGTCACGGTCTTTCGTCCTACAAACCGAAAAAAGCAGCACCGATCTTTAATTAACCTCAGTCGTCGACTGGCAGTAGGGAACGGGTCCACAGTTGTGCTGCCAAGCATCTGCCACAGAGTGACGTGAGCTCAGTTCAATCTACAAGAGGTCCCAGGGGATTGGCCACGAAAGGCCAAGAGGTTAATATCATATCCGATCGGAAATGCTGGCGTCAGTTTGGAGGCAAGCACGGTACGTGAAGCTGACGCCCGAATCCCAGTCTAGCCCCCCCCCCCCCCCTTCCCCATCCCTCCCACCCCGCTTCCAAATGTGGCTGGAGCGACTCCTGGTTGCAATTTAATTGCACGTCAAACCGATTTTGACCTTCAGCAACAATCTTCGCCAGGCTGCCTCCGACAGGCGGTGCCGACTTATTTACGGGCCAATGCACTTTCGTTTAATTCGCGAGAGAGCTGCTTCATTGGATTTACGAACGCCTCGGAGACTTAATAATTTGTTCAGTGGGCACCGAGGTGTGACCACATGTCTCGTGCGAGGCTTCGTAATTCTGTAAAGGTACCACTTTACCGAAACAGCGCAAGAGAAGGAGAGAAGAATTGGATGTGGGTTTTTTTTTTTCTGCATTGCATGATCCAACGGCGGAGACCGTAATTTGGGGGAAATTCGCTTTCTTTTCTTCTGTCTGTGGTGTAATACTGGAAAGGGCCGATGTTCCAAAAACTAAAAACACACATTTACACGTGTTTGAAGGTGACTTCTTCATTTAAAAAAAAATCTATTTTTTTTTAAATTGTTTTTTTAATTCCTTTTTAATTTTATTTATTTATTTATTTATTTTGGAGGGGGGGGGGGGATTCCTTTTAAAATTAAACCAAGATCTCCAATAATACATTATACTGAGGGAAATAAATCGTTCAACCTCAAATCAGTTCAATGCAGTTCAATTCAATAGATCGTTATTATCCCAGTAAAGGAAATTAGGGAGTGGTGGACATTAAGAAAGTTTGAAATATAACCATAACAGATTAGAAACGGAAACGCACATAATAACACAACACTAATACAAACTGATTCCAGTTATAAATCATAACAAAGAGTCTCTATTCCTAAAAGCACTATTTCCAGCGTTGATCCCCGACTATGCACATTAAGATATTCATTAAAATTAATCACTCATTTCTCTCTAACCTTATCTGAAACCAGTACACAAACAGGCACTCATAATGGTTCGACACAAAGGCAAGGGCCATTGAAACCATTGCGCGGGGTTTTATTGGCAGCGCTCATGTTTCCGGCAGCCTCGTGAAGAAAAACAAATCACTTTGAGTATGAGACCAGTCTGCTTTACACTACCAACTGTATTCTAGCATACAATTACAAGATTATTCAATTTGCAGACAATAGTTTTCCCCGTACGCTACACACGTCCACAGCTCAGCCTTCTGCAAACATAACGATGACCAAGAGACCATTAGATCGGCGTGCTGTATGTAAGAGCTAGTCCTCTGTGTACATGAATCTGTTCGGATCAGTCAGTGGACGCCCATTAACGATACTACTTCCCGTTCACAATGGCCCGTATGTTAAAGTCGAGGTTAATTTAACCCATGCCTAACCCAAACTAGGACAAAAGAAACCCAAAAGCAAAATTGAATAAAACAGGACGCGAAGAAAGGAAGAAAAAAATCCTTCTATAACGGCTCAGGCACCTTGCTGGAATGGGCCCGCTTCCCGATTCAAAACAAAACAAACAACAAGAAAACACACACACACACACACACACACACACACACACACACACACACACACACACACACACACACACACACACTTAATCCTAGAGCTAGTTTAGTTCGAGGTTAGACTCAATCCCGGGGCTAAAAGCCCTAACCTCGACTATTACATACGGGCCCAGATCCCAAACTACTGCATTATTGTACTGGGACGAAACGAAAAGGTAGTCGCGTCTTTGCCCGGCGTAAATGGATGCGCTCATTTTTGTGAATGGGGTTAATGCAGAAAAAGCCTGTCCAACGCATCAGCGGAAATAAACCTTCAAAACGGAAATTCATTTCCGATACGGGCAATCGGAATGGAGACATCAAGGATAATAAGTGAAAAGGGACATAAACGGTGTTGTTCGGAGAAACATTTACTCGAAGGACTGTGTGCTTCGGTGGGAAGACAACGAGGAGAAGCATTAGCTGAGTGGCTCGCTGCTGAGTATTAGTGGCTTAAAAGTATAGCCGTAAACTGCGCGCCTGAGTAACGCTGGCCATTGTTAGTGCTGGACTAACAAAACGAAATAGAGGTAGCGACGCTGTTTTTGGACGCTGCTAACTAACTACGCGAGCAGGGTAATACACTGTAGTGGAGAGGCGACCGTATTCATGAGACGTTAGTCTCTATACTCGTAACTCCGCTGAACTGGAAAACTACCGCTTTCATAGCTGTAAGGTTATTTGCCAGATAGAAGGATGTTTCATCTGGTCATCGCGACCGTTTTTGTGACTTTGTGGCTTCTAATATTTGAGAAAAACGATTTTCTTTCAGCCTGTTGCCCATTCCTGAACAGAGTGGGGCTGGACAAAGCTTCTAAATGTAGCAACCATTCAGTCCTGTCTAGCTCTGTGTGTGTGTGTGTGTGTGTGTGTGTGTGTGTGTGTGTGTGTGTGTGTGTGTGTGTGTGTGTGTGTGTGTCGGGGGGGGGGGGGGCTTTTTCGTTTGGCCTTTTTTATACTTTTTTGCGGGGAGGGGGGGGGGAGGGGGCTGCCTCTTTCTTACGCTGAAACTATGTGATCAGTACTAATTTTTGTAACATGGCTGCATCGTTCTCCATAATCGATCATCCTCACCGACAGACAGTGCGTGTGCTACAGCTGGGTTTCTCGTTTATCTATCTTTCTCGAAATTTTCAGGCTGTCTGTATCGCTCTGCGAAAGAAATACGGAATGTTTTCTCAAGGAAAAATCTCCCTTTGCAAGGAGCTCGGTTTGCTTGTTCTTCGATGAATTATGCAAAGGTGTTTCGAACAGCTTCAAAGATTTGTTTGCGCTCAGGGATAGGATTCCAATTCCCCCCCGCGCTTGTAATGAAGGCTATGTTTTGCATGTCCGAACCTTGCCGCTTAAATAAACGAAAATTGCATGGACTTCTGCTGGCCGAGGTTTCAAAGGGAATATTAGGTTTCAGGGTGCGGAGAAAAATGGCAAATGTTCTTCCATTCCAAAGTGTTTGTTCCTGATGTTCTCAGTTTGTTGTTTACTTATTTGTTTGTCTGTTTGTTTCTTCATAACTCTCTTTATAAGACAGTGAAGGAGGCAGCAGTCAACATCACTGCTTTTCGGAAGAGACCGAAGACTCATCTCTCCAGCGCATCACTCTATTGACCGTAACTATACACTTCTTTCCCCATCCTTCTTTCAAAACCTGTCTCTAAGCGCCGTGAGCACTCTGTAAGGATGATGCCGCGCGCTATATAATCATCATCATCATCATGAAGACCTATCTCTTCTCAAAGTTCTGATGCGGACTCCACCCCCCCCCCCCACCCCCCTGCAGACTCCACCCCCTCCTCCTGTTTTTGTTAAAACTTATACCCCCCCCCCCCCCCCCCCCCCCCGCGCTACGAGCATGCTGAGCATGGAGTTTTATTCAGCGCGTTACAAGACATCATCATCATCATCATCATCATCATCCTTCTCTCCAAGGATTGACAAACCACAATTACTGCATGTTGAGCCCATGTGAAAAGACAACCTAACAAGCTCTGTATTCCACACACACGAAATATCGACAGATCATTCTCATATTCAACAGCCCATCGACCTGTGACTTCCTTCTCAGCCCCATCACCATCAAACTTAATCCCTCGCCGCCTTGCGCCCGCACGGATCACGTGACCAGCTATGACGACTACTGCATCACGCGCCAAGATCAACGGCGCATGCCCTCACACGAGCGCTACGGGGCCGTGCGGCAATCTGCACCGCCATCAGTGACATTGCGACAGAGATTTTGACATCTGTGTTCTCTAGTTCTAACGGCACATTGATCAGTGTCAACGGGGAGATTTTAGACCTTGCCGCAACGTACCGTATGCATTATAGATGCACGGGCGCGCTTCTCTGAATAACTGTCCGGTGATTGAGACAAAGTTATGGACAGTGCGCGCTGGGCCAAATCCATTCTACTGGTGCCGAACCCATTCCGCTGGTACAGCACTGCCATTTTATACCTACTGTACATACTATAGCTAGTATGAAAAGTGGATCCAGCATGGCACTGACGCAGCTTTAAACGAACAGCTAGTACTTCTTCAAATCAGTGGCACAGCTGGTAGCGCATATGGCGCCGGCGGTACTGAGCGGCCGTCATTGTTCTCTCTCTCTCTCTCTCTCTTACTTACGTAGTTTTAATTTATCACAATTACTGACCAGTTTAGCCTGCCATTGCAATACTGTCAATATGTACTCGTTCCCCCCTGAGCATTATCATAAGCGTTGCTTGTTTATGCTCACTAATTGTTTACTTGTACGAATTGTATTGCAATAAACCTGCTTAAACCAAGGCGTAGAATCGAACCCTGACTGTGACCAACTGTGAATTTTTTTTTTAATCCACCTTTTCTGCTTTTCAAGCTGCTCATTGGGGTTACTCTCCGGGTCCTCGGGCTTTCCAAACTGCACGCGGCGATTTCGCCTTTCATCTCATCTCTGCCGATGTTGATAATCACTACGCGCAGTAGGTCGATCCGCATCCGTGCACTGCGATCATGTTAGTGACTCGTAAGCAGCCAAAACCTCTCCGCCGCGCGAAACAACCGAACTGGAACCTAAGCATTACATCACAATTACATTACATTACAATCGATCACATCTGCGAAGTGGTTCCCGGGAAACGTGAGCCTAGTTTTGTTTATCGTTGGTATAGTTGTACATCTGTAGCGTGTTGGTAACAGATTTCAAAGCAGCTTTTATATTGCAAAAGACACGAAAAAGGACACCGGGAGATAAATTGCTCTTTTCCGTCAATATTCCGAACTGTGGCTGAGACTCGATAGTGGTGACGTCACAGTCGAAGCCAGCTGTGCATCACCCAGTAAAATTCACTATAGTATAGGTAGGGTGGCGCTGTTCGTACGTCAACGTGCTTCCCCAGAGGAAGAAACCCGAGTTTCCTAAGTAGCAAGAAAAAGGGAAATCTGACCGGGATACAGATGATTAGTTTCTCCACTCCTGGTTCTTTAAATCCAAAGACAGGCCTTGAGTGGTTCTGGGATACCCTGGAACTGAGAGTTGAGGGTGGGTGGGTGGATGTTTGGGGGTTTAACGTCCTTTTCCACCACATAGGGTGATATCAAAGACGGGGCAACGATGAAAAAACCAGCACAAATATTTGGCCCCAGCCGGGATCGAACTCACGACCCGAGCATTAGAAGTCCAACGCTCTACCATTCGACCACCCCGGCTGCCCACTGAGAGTTGAACTAAACACTGTGACAACCACACTGTCCTGACAAAAGACACCAAATGCCTCCTCGAACCAATACAAATAAAACAAAGGAGCAAACTTTCACACAAATTACTCTCTGATGCAAAACCTTGGACTGGGCTGAGAAAAAAGTACCGGAAGGACATGCTGAAGTGTTGCAATTTTCCCGTCATTACCTCTACGTGTCAATAACTTCCTGCCGTCTTGCGATCTTTGCTAATTCGAACCCTTCAGGAACAGAAATTGATTGTTCAAGGGGACAACTTTCTATTACGATCTATATCTAGGACGTTACAAATCACACACTCTCATTTAGTTTTCTTTAGAAATGTGATTTTCTTCCCGAAGAATTGCTTGATTAAAAACAACAACAAAAAAAAAAAAAAAAAAAAAAACAGTGACATCCCATTACGCAACTAAAAATGCAACCTTCTTACAATCAGCAATGGATCTCGGATGTGTAAGAGTGCGCTACAAATTGTGGTTTCGGCCGACAAGAAGAACAAAACGGACTTCCCCCAAAGGGACGCCGCTGTGTAGCGGGAAGGGCTATCGCCAGAACAGTCCGCGATCTTCAATCAATATGTTTGACATTTCTTGTCTCCAAGAGGGCAATCCAAAGATCTTGCCTTGCGACATCGAGAAGTCCCTTGACCTTCCAATGCGGGAATTCTACCGCCCCGCGCACTTGGAATACGTCCGCTGGGAGTCGCTGCCTGAACAGAGCTGCAGGCCAAATCGCTACACAATGCACAGGAATGACCGTTTTTATGGTCTGTTCAAACTTCTTTCCAAAGTGTAAGCTTGCAGGATCTTTACGAGGATCGATGTTATAAGATGAACTAGCGGATAAAGTTGGCTTCAGGGACAATAAAGGGAAAACGAACATGCAACAGAGGGGACTGAGAGGGGGAGCAGACACGGTGGAAGATTACATGCCACACACACACACACACACACACACACACACACACACACACACACACACACACACACACACACACACACACACACACTTGCTCTTGTTAATCCAAGGCGGTGCCACACAAAACAGAGTTGATATTTCACGTGCCTCGAATTTCCACGAAAGACCAGTCAGCTGATGAAGGATTCTTCAAACTTATGAAGTAAAACAAGACTCGAAACGTTCAACCCTTGATTTACACAAAGCACGGACAACATACAACAATACCAGACCAATATTACACAGATTCACACCACTGTCCCGAGTCATCACACCCGAATGACCTATGAGTGTGCACAGGTCAAGGTCACAGCAAGGTCTGCTACCAAGGATATAGAGGTCAGCAGAGGTACAGAGGTTACTGAACCACGCACATAGCAGGAAAAGACAAGACACACGAATGGCAGAATCCACACACTGCCTGCCGCTGCTCTCCGTCTTAAATAGGGAAACACCTTGAGTACAGAAAGGTCAAGGTCAAATTCATTCCATTCAACATGCAGGTAAAAGATCAAGGTTGTCGCCAGGGAAACATCCAGTAAATAAGCTTCCCAACGTAAAATTCACACATTCTCATGAACACGACAGGACAAAAAAAAATTCTAGCGAAAGACACTTGGAAAGGTCAGCTCAAAAGTTATAGGCAGACTTTTTTTTTTTTTTTTTTTAACCGAGTCTGTTTTACAATGCACAGACTCTCAGGAGCCATTCAAAAGAAACAAATCTTTCAAGTAGCAGCGCAAAACAATGAAGTCCTCAAGTGACATACGAGCCAAGGTCAAGAACACAATGCCAGTAAAAGTGAAACTGGTTGTAATTATTTTTAAAGCCATTGTGGACACTTACCTTGCTTCATCTATGTACACGTTTTCAAGGACGGAAGCTGCATACTCGAGGTTCTTTTTCAAGTCTTCTTTGGAGATGTCTTCTTTTTCCAACCGCCGGGCTATCATCCGTAATCTGAAACACACACACACACCACCATCATCTCACTCCGAAAACGTCGTTTGTAAACACGCCTGAAGAGAGAGAGAGAGAGAGAGAGAGAGAGAGAGAGAGAGAGAGCTATTCAGCACTGTTGATTTGACATTTCCAGTCCCGTAACTCTCAGCCCACTTTGTCAACCCGTGATAACGAGGAGAAAACTGTTTTATTATTATTATTATTATTTTGCACGTACAATGTGTAAATAGTTACGCTTTATTGGATTGTCATGGGTGAGCTGATTATTTTGGGAATTAGAAATGTCAATAAAATTAAGACTTCATGTAATATTATGAATGATTAACTCATGATGAATTATTTCGAATAATTTCCGACCACAAAAAGGCAGTCCAGTCTACATATTCTTCCAACCAATATATGTCCTATTCAACGGATGTATGTTTTATTGTCATTACTGACGGTATTGTACGACCGAAACTTTGTGACAGTAATCATACAATGTATAGTTTCTGTCCCTAAAATTAACATGATTTACTATTAATATTATTCGATAAAATAAAATAAAAAACCTATGCTGACTGCAAACACGTACAATAATATACATTCACTCTGTGACAGTAATTATACAATGTATTTTATCTGCCCTTGAACTTAACATGATTTATTATTACTATTGTTCGATAAAATAAAATAAACTATGCTGACTGCAGATGCGTACAATGATATACATGCAATGTATATAGAGCGCCACCCTCCCTACTAGCATTTGTCCAGATCCGAGACATCCAGACGAAGAAAACCAAGCTGGGGCTATTTCCAGCATGCATGCATTACTCTTTGTCTCCCCCAAACAACTTGAGCGAATCGCTAGGGAAATCAGCTGGGATATAAAGTTGGAGAAAAGGCCTGACACGGGGAAAGAAGTATGGGCTTAGCAGCGAGTCAGAGACAAAAGTGGTCTAGGAGGGTGGACATGGTAGATAATTGCCAGACTACGAAAGGATGTCGTGTGGGCGTTTATGCCGCGCGCGCCACCAGCGGCTTTGGTCGATCCGGTGGTGCTTTAATTTCACCATGGACAGTCAGTCAGTCAGTCAGGGTCTTTGAGTACGATTATATACTGCTCCTTTTAGCGTTGATCAACCGGGCTAGGCAGCTGCTGCCGAAGGTGGGTTGGTGTTTCAGGGTTAAACGTCCTTTTTCACCATACAATATGGGCGACATCAAAAACGGGGCAACAAGAAAAAGGCCAGCATTAATATTTGGCTCCCAGCCGGGGTTCGAACTCGCGACTCGAGTAACATGTTGAAAGTCCAACACTCTACCGCTCGACTCTCCGACTCCCCGCGGATTCAGGGTAGTGAGAAAGTCTGGCTGCAGACTAACGGGGGCGGTGTGGGGCGGAGAGGGGCGAGGCGGTAGGAGGCAGGAAAGGTATAAGTGAAGAGACAGGACGTAACTTCAACCAACAAAGATTGTATTAATGAGTCTATTAAAGCCCCAATGGGGAGTCAAACATTTTTGCGTCCACACTCTTCATTTTGAAAAAAAAAAATGGTTCGGCAGATAATTCTTTACACACCTCCCACACACACTTCCCCCTTAACCCCGCCCCAAATACAGCTGGATCCGCCTTTGCAAATTAGACGGATCTTTTTCGCCTCTTGTGTGTGACTGAATTGCAAGAACTGCCGATTTTCTTGTAGAAGGTGAAGCATTATCTTTTTAAAAAAAAGAAAAAAAAAAAAAAAAAAAAGAAGTGCATTCCCTGAATCTGTCCTTAATTCGACGCTGGATAGACTGGAAGATGAGGCTAACACCGACTCCCGTGTCTTACACGATCGCTTGTTAATGGCGACCAGCCAGCGCTATGCCCTGTCGTTACTGTTGTATTTTTGTTCCAGCAAGAGACGGCCTTTTTCACGCACGACCTTTCTCTTGCTGGATCCGTTGTAATCGTATGCACGTCATGACGTGAGTACCGTGGAATCAGGCGGGATGAACGTAGGTCGGAGTGACCTGCCTTCCTTGTGCGTGGAATCATTAGGGTCAAAACACTTGAATGGAAACAGTTCGTGTCTAAAGTGCAGTGTTGCCGAGTTGATTATGATGGTACTGTGTGGTTGGGTGCTTTGTGTCAGTCATATCATAACGTAAAACATAATTATGTATGGGTGGATGGATGGATGGATGGATGGGTGGATGGATGGATGGATGGGTGGATGGATGGATGGATCCATGTTGTATGTACGTATATATGTTAATGTATGCCTGAGTCCTATAAAACTTGTGTGCGAATGTTCATGATGAATGTTGGCCGGTGTGGTGAGCTTGATTTATATGCTAATCGTCTCGTTTCAAGTACCCCCAACGGGGTTTTGAAATAAACACTTTGACTTGATTTGACTTGATACCAATGTCATGGGTCCATAATGCAAGTTGATGCATTTCTTGTCTCTTTTGTCTTCATGTCTTTATGTATGCTTCTGGTCACAAAATACAGGTACATACACACAAGAAAACAACAACGCACCCATTGAAGACCTATGGCAATTGTTTGGGGCGGTCGGTGGTCTAGTGGTTAAGAGACTTGTCACCAATGCGAGAGGTCAGGGGTTCGAGCCCCACTCGGGGCAAAGAATTTTTCCTTCTCGTATGTGGCACCGTTCATTCGGGCCGATCGTCGGGGGTTCTCTCCGGGTACTCCGGCTTCCTCCCCCTCTGCTTTGGAAATGTTCAGCCCACCAAGTTTGAAAAATAAATGCATATCTAAATTCCGAAATTTAAATAGCTGAGCTGACCCTTCGCACCACGTGATTGTAATACGGTTATGTCCTGTGTGTGAGAGAATGCGTGTGATTCACGTGAGCGTGCGTGTTGGGTTTAGCTCGCGGCGCTTTGAGCCAAAATATTTGGGATAAAGCGCCTATATCAATGCGATTATTATTATTATTATTATTGTTGTTGCCGTTTTCTTTTGTGTAAGTACCTCTACTATGACCAGAAACATACATAAAGACGTGGAGACAAGAGACAGAGAAATGCATAAACTTGCATTGTAGACCCATGACTTTCAGTGGTGCTGATTCCACTAAATAAAATGATGTGTTCAGACAAGTTTTATTGGTTTGCTCTTTCATCTTCTCAGCTGGTCAGATACCAATGTTTGTAAAATGTTTGGGGTGAGCGGTGGCATAATAGGTAGCGGGTCGGATTTAGCCGCTGCGCTACTGAATGGCCGTCACCAATGTCATGGCGATGAAGCGTGGGTTCGAGCCCAGGTCGAGCTTGTGATATGTGATACCGGTTTTTCCTGGCTGCCGGGCTGCTCATCGGGGGTTTCTCTAGGGGTTATCCGGCTTTCCTCCCCCAGCAAAACTGTAAAACAATATAGGATAGGTATTGTGTGGCGCTGCACCGCGGCGACGCGCTTCCCCCGGCGGAAGCAGCCCGAATTTCCCGAAAGGGATAATATAGTAGTTAAAAAAAAATGATACTGACATCAATGTCCTGTCCTTTATCTTTATTCTTTACCTACGTTTTTGATTTATTCTTAACCTACGTTTCTGATTTATTCTCAACCTACGTTTTTGACTATACGCGATGGCACATTCTCTTAAATGCATCAGTATTATATTACAATTAATTGACTGCCACTTGCGTCACGCGTACCATGGTATTTTTTGCCTCAGAGAGTAGTGAGTGAATGAGTGGGTGAAGAAGCGAATGTAACTTTATATCTTGGCTGGATTGTATGGTGAGGCTCTACAGGTCACGTATACATGCAATGGGCGAAAATCATTAACGTACATGGACCTCCATAGCCATCATTCTTATCCTCATTACCATGCATAATTTTTTTTTTAAGTGTATACTCCAGCTTCCGAGCCCTCCGTGAAAATATGACGGTACAAAAATATCAGTAACAACAGTATACTAGTATATCGGTAGCACCAGGCTTGTGCACCGAATAATGGGTTAGATGGGCTACAGCCAGGGAATCGTCGAAGACGCCACCACTGACCTGGGAGGAACACCACAGAAGCTGGCAAAGAACCTGGCTGACAAGCAAACAAACAAACAAGGGGGTGGGGTGGGTGTTTGGGGTGGGGGTGGGTGGGTGTTTGGGAGTTTAACGTCCTTTTCCACCACATAAGGGTGATATCAAAGGCGGGGCAGCGAGAAAAAGGCCAGCACAAATATTTGGCCCCAGCCGGGATTCGAACTCACGACTCGAGCATTGAAAGTCCAACGCTCTACCATTCGGCCACCCTGGCTCCCCAGGTGGGTGTTTGGGAGTTTAACGTCCTTTAACAACACAAGGGGGTGAGTGAGTTTCTAGGGCTTAAAGCCGCGCAAGCCACAAAGCTTTAAAAATACAAACAAACAAACAAACAAACAAACAAACAAACAAACAAACAAACACTAATTAGCAGATGCTGTACCTGATGGAGCAGACGTGTGTGGCGTCGGCCGTTTCTGTGCTGGGCATTTTGTCCACGCCCAGGTCGACGCTGGCGTAAGAGTCCACGCTGTCCATGCTGACGCTAGACGCCCGGCTGCTACTGCTGCC
The DNA here is from genome assembly GCA_018292915.2 of Batillaria attramentaria. NCBI lineage: Eukaryota > Metazoa > Mollusca > Gastropoda > Batillariidae > Batillaria > Batillaria attramentaria. The sequence goes on from JACVVK020000083.1 coordinate 1,073,815, forward strand.
TGTCTTGCGGGAGTTGGTTCTCCGTAACACCGTGAGCGAACCCGTTCCTGGGTAACGAAGGAACGGGAGTTAGTAGTAGTGATTCGCAAGTGCGAAAAGTGAAGAACGTGATGAAGTATTTATACGAGCAGTGTGAAACGTGAACACGTCTCCACGACGACGACGACGACGATGATATAATGATGATGATGATAATGATGATGACGACGACGAGGATGATGACGAGGAGGAGAAGGAGGAGAAATATTCGATGACTGTCCAAAAATCTACATGCTGGGTACAATGGAAGCACCACAGACTAGTACGGAACAGAGAAGAAAGAAAACGCAAACACGAAAACAAAACAGAAACGAAACAAACCAAAAACGTTAAAACTATTTAACAGGCGGGACTGATAAAAGGGCCTAAGTTCCAATCACATCCAGGGCGCATCGCATCCAAATGAGGCTGAGTCCCTACGAAAGCAAATGGCGCCTGCAAAGTTGCTGTGAATTCAGAGCAGGAGAGGAGAAAAACGTGTGTACACTTTGCAACTTCTAGCGCCAACAGCTTCTTGCTATATACTTTACGTGTGTTGCCGACTTCACGAAATGCTGCCGCGATCATGGGAAATGTAACGTGATACTAACGAACCTGTCAGGCATTCTTAAAGTAGAAACAATTCCCTGTCTCGTGATTTATGCCTCCATAGAACCGCCGCGGCTCTTCTGGCTAGCATGTCGCTGACTGTGTTCTTTCTTCTGTTCATTTGCTTTGGCAACCGGGAACTATTATCGCCAGCGATTCGGACCCAGCAAGGGTAACGGCCACTCTCTCCTTTGAAAGACATTTTTTTTTCTCCTTTACAGCTGCTCTAACTGTCGCCACGGGGTGTAGTCAAAATGGACGCAAGTGTTTCCGGTGCTACTCCACTTCAAACGTTTCGATTATGTTCCCAGGCAAAGTCATGTTTGAAATATGAACATGCACAGGTCTTTGTATTGTAGTTATGCAGTAGTCAAAGTCGGTGTCTGGGCCCGTATGTAAACCTCGAGGTTAATTTAACCCACGGCTACGGGCCTAACCCAGACTAGGGTGAGTGAGTGAGTGAGTTTTTAGGGCTTAAAGCCGCGCAAGCCACAAAGACTAATTCGCGGCTGAGTGTGCCTGCACTACATGGAAAAAACAAAACAAAAATGTAACGTTGGACAAAGGATGCAAACTCTAACCCAGACTAGGACAAAAGAAACCCCAAAACAAAATTAAATTAAAAAAAAAAGGAAGCGAAGAAAGAAAGACAAAAATCCTTCAAAAACGGCACAGGCACCTTGCTGGAGTGGGCCCGCTTCCTGATTTTAAAAACAAAAATAAACCCAGAAAATTTCACCCTAGAGCTAGTTTAGTTCGTGGTTATACTCTAACCTGTGGCTAAACTCCCTAACCCCGACTTTTACATGCGGGCCCTGGTTGATAAACGGCCCCTTTCTTGGTCGGACGCAGACAGGCCAAGGTCTGTTGGAAACACTCAGTGCTATTCACGTTTGAAAATGGAAACACTCTGTTTTGGGGGTGCTATTTTTGAAGGCGAGTAGCATCGGAAACATTCGCGTCCATTTTGACTGCACTCCGTGCATTTATAGATTAATGATGGAGTTGGGGTTTGGAGGGACTGGGGGGGGGGGGGGGTCCTGGGCAGAATAGAGAGCCAGAAATATCCTAACGCGACTCACGAGCAAAACTGTAATAAAAGGTAAGTTTGCATAGCAAAGATGGAATCTGCGCATTTAAATGCGATCTTTCAGCGTTTACTGAGCAAACTTATGTTTAGGAGGGTGGGTGGGTGTTTGGGAGTTTAACGTCCTTTTCCACCACATAAGGGTGACATCAAAGACGGGGCAAGGAGAAAAAAAGGCCAGCACAAATATCTGGCCCCAGCCGGCGGGATTCGAACTCACGACCTTATGTTTAGGAACAGTTTCGCTTGTACGCTCGAAATACTCTATCTCCATGATAGGTAGAGCTCTTAATGCGATACAATGTTGTTGACATTTAGCGCGAGCGGTCAAACATTCAGATTCTACGACTGTTGGTGACACTCTCGGCCGCCGTATGCGTTAGCCGCGTCATCGAGTAAGCAACTGCTGTCTTGAGCATTTGTCCGTCTGTCAGCATTTGAGATGCTGTCACTGTGCAGGTTTCTGAGCTGTGTGATTCTAAACACGACGAAAACAACTCAGAATCATCCGTGAACATTAACAATCACGAAGGCTGCCCCTTTAAACCACCATCCAACGAGCCAATCAACAAACTGTACGTGATCAATGAACATCAAACATTAGAAACCAAACGGAAATGAACACGACCAAAAAGCCCCCGAAAAGTTTCCAACCAGACCGAAATAGACCAATGGTCCCGCCACCTAAAAACCCTCCAGAAACAAACACGTCACTGGCCGGAAATTTAAAAGGAAAGAGCCTTTTGGGGGGACGGATGTGAACTTCGGCGTTCCATTTTCTTAGCAGCTCATCGGAGACGAGCTGGACAGAAAGCTACTTGCTGATGCGACGCACCGAAGTACACGCCATGGCGCCGACACGGTCCTTTTTTATTTTTATTTTTAAAAAAAAGAATTTATGGTTGGTTCATTTACTTCGGTTTGCTTTGTTATTTTTTTTATTTATATACTAATTTTATTCGTTTTTATTTAATTAATGATTTAATTAATGAATTAACCAGGAGTGCTGAGGATTAAAATCTTGACGCGAGACTGATGGAAATGCCCTGGGGCATTGGGCATGCGGTTTCGGTTTTTTTTCCCCTTGTTTTTTGTTTGTTTGTTTCTTTCGTTCTTTCTTTGTTTTTTTGTTTTTTGGAAAGACTTGGTCTGAGGCCCTTTCGGGTAAAAAAATGGCGGCTTAAACTCAATTTCTACCAAGTAACTTTGTTGTTGTGCATCAGTGACCTCACTAAAAAACAAACAACAACAACAACAATAACAACAACAACAACAACAACAAAATTATGTCTGCATGGACTTACATTTGGCTTAGTGTTCGAGTGTTGCGCTTTGATTATACTCGTGTTTGTTGCAATAAGAGTCGTTAAAGGAACCGTAAATCTTGCCTGTCTTTCGCATACAGGGCCACAACCGAAAGAGTCAAAAACGTGGGATACTCGTGTGGGGTACGGAATGTGTTCAATGTATAGAAACAGCTTTAGTTAGTTAGTTAGTTAGTTAGTTAGTTAGTTAGTTAGTTAGTTCGTTAGTTGGTTCGTTAGTTAGTTAGTTCGTTAGTTCGTTAGTTGGTTCGATAGTTAGTTAGTTAGTTAGTTAGTTCGTTAGTTGGTTAGTTAGTTAGTTAGTTAGTTAGTTAGTTAGTTAGTTAGTTAGTTAGTTAGGTCGCGCAAAGAAACAGCCCCACAGATTCTTTAGGCAGAATTAGCTTCTTTTTTTTTTTAAACATGGTTTTTATTTTGCTGGTCAGTTTACACAAACAAGTATTCAGGCGGTGGCAAGAGGCCAGAAGCCTATATACAGCCTCCGCCTGAATTAGCTTAACCAAATGCTGTTCCTTACCTCACGTCTTATCCATACCAACAGCGCCAGGAATATACACCATATAGTTTTACCTGTCTTTTGTGTGTGTGTGTGTTTTTTAATGTCTCAATATGAATAAATATGTATTTTATGTAAAGCGCCTAGAGCTTCGATAAGGTTAGGCGCTATATAAATATTCTATTCTTCTTATTATTATTACAGACACTACGTCAGCCGGCCGTTTAATAATCTAGAAACACGAGTTAAGGTACACAATACACTACACACCGCCTCCTTAACGCTGATGTTTTGGTGATATATTCTTGTGATACCGTGTCGCTGACGACAACAGACAGACCTTTGCAAACAAATACACAAACATCCAGCTGTGAATGTCAAGAAAAAACATATGAGATTATTTCCTCAGCGGCGCGTCTTGATTTTGAGCACGATTGAATTTCTTAAGCCGACTTTTGTCCAACGGTCACGGTCCGATGGGCGCAGTTGGTAGGTTCTCAAAGGGTGGCCATAACTTGACGCAATCATTCAAATGAACCATAACCCCCCACGCCCGTTCACGCTTGGTTGGAGGATCACAGTGAGGGAAATATCATTAACCTCGACTGACGGAACACGCCTGGGAAACACTATAAGACAGAGCCTCACTCCCTGGACGAGCTGTGCATTTTAGCAAGCGTGCTTTCTAGGGCAAGAACAATACCACTTAGAAATGCCACCACGAAACGCAGACAAAGACCTGGCCATTTGTGCAGAAAACGAAGAAAAACAAAAAACTGAAGCAAATAAAAGCCAGGATAAACCTCATCCGCATTCGCATGCACGTGCGTGAAACACGTCAATACTGTGGGACAATGGAACAGCTAAGATTTGTAAATGCCAAGAAAACAGCAATGTCGTAGAAACGACCAAAAGATTATAGCCGGTCAGTTCTTTCCAGAATTGAAGGCAATATTGTGGACGGAGAACGGTTCTTACGCTCTGTTTCACTGGCAACACTACGGCCGTTGCTAGGCGAATAAACAAATGACATGTGTGACACGGTCCTACGGTCACGATTTACGAGACAAGGAATTATTTTCCATTCTGGGATAACACGGCAGGTTCATTAGGATCCTATTTCAAGTACACGAACAGTCAGACACGAGAGAGAGAGAGAGAGAGAGAGAGAGAGAGAGAGAGAGAGAGAGAGAGAGAGAGAGAGAGAGAGAGAGAGAACGCAAGATCACAACATATAGACTGACTCTGTTACACACGCAAATTAAAAAAAAAATTCTGCCGACTTCGCCATGTCCGCTTAAGACCATAGCACTCCAGCTATTTATAGTACAGACGTTACCAACCGTAGGAGGAAGCGAAACGAAGTCAATGCAACCGAATTTATGCAATTTATGCAACTCCCAACGGAATACTCACTGGACAGTTGTCCATTTCTGGTACCCACGCTGCTGTCATCCTTGGCCCGTTCCGGAGGATTAGCCACTGCAACACACACAAAAAGGTACATTAGCACTGCTGGTGTGAACCAGAATAAATGGACCGAAACGAAGAATATTAGATCATCAGCATCATCACTATATCATCAACAATACCATATCATCATATATAATGTAAGATAATGAGTCATCATTATCATCATCATCACCTCGAGTCATCACCATCATCACCATCCCCATCATACCGAGTCATCATTATCAGCATAGTTAGAAAGAAATTGTAGAGTGACGGCAAGAAGTTGCAAGTGTGTGTGTGTGTGTGTGTGTGTGTGTGTGTGTGTGTGTGTGTGTCTGTGTGTCTGTGTGTTGGGGGGGGGGAGGAGGGTGTTGAGGGTTGTAAAGTCTTCTGTCGGCCATGAGAGTGATTTCAAGAACGGAGTCACCGAAAAAAAAAAAGTGTAAATAATTATTGGCTCTGTCGGGATTCGAACCCACGACCCTCCGATCTCAAACCCGACGCCAAGTTGAGCCACCACCCACCCGACTAGACCATTCCCCCCCTTTCGGGACGCGCCACAAGGATGAGCAAAAGGTCGTATTCGGTACAGGATGAAAAGCCTGGTCCCCCCCGCGCCCAATCTCCTCCTAATCAACTCACGGCCATTACGGGCCCGGGCTACGACCGACCTTGGCGACTGTTTGATCGGCCGAGATCTAGTCAACATTCTGATTAGCGTGGATCAAACCGCTCATACACCATCCCCCTACTCCGCCCTGGAAGCGATTGCCCCTGCCGCTCTGATCACCGGTAAAAGGTTACAGGGCGACTGGCGGAGCCGCCGAGGCTGGCAACCGATACTTCTCGCTCGGCTGCTCACAGAACGGGTCTAGCAGTCGATGCAGCCCGTTTGGTTATTAACCCTTTAATGGACGGAGTCGTGGAGATTACTGCTGGAAGCGTCTCGGGGTTCTGGTGTAATGGACGCGGAAGAGTGTCTTTAGGGGTGCTTTAAATGGGTCGTGTGGTGCATGAAATAGTCCATTCGCTGAAGAAGGAGATGATGATGATGATGATGATGATGGCGACGACGACCATGACGGTGATGATGAGAATGATGATGATGGCGATGATAATGATGAGGAAGGTGATGAAAATGGTGGATGTTTGTGTTGATTAACGTCCTTTTCTACCAAATACGGGTGCTGTCAAAGACAGGGGCAACGAGGAAAAGGCCAGCACCAATATTTGGCTACCAGCCCGGATTCTAACTCACGACCAAGTCCAACGCTCTGCCATTCGGCTATCCCGGCTCCAAGATGTCGATGAAATGGAAGTAAGGAAGAAGAAGATAAAAAAGATGAAGATAACGAAAAAGCATAAAGCAAGAAGAGGAGGAGAAAAAAAAATTTGCAGAAAACAAAATTCACAAGTCGGTAACAACCGAATCATTAGGTATTACGGCAACACACGACACAAAAAGTGAGAAGAGTAAGGGTGAGTGAGCGAGTTTTTAGGGCTAAAAGCCGCGCAAGCACCGAAGACTAATTCGCGGCTAGGTGTGCCTGCACTACGTCAAAAAAAAAAAAGAAGTGATGTTGTACAAATGATGCAAACTGGTCTACGGGGCTGTATACACCTAGGACATGCAGGAGACGCTGCACCTTCATGCTAATTTCTCGAACTCCCTGAGAAGAAAAAGGAAATGCAGAAGTCAACAAGCAGACTAGGAAACAGAAGATTACAGAGTGACGCGCGAATGGTTAGGATTATTGCATGCTACTGCTAGACTATAATACAACACACAAGAGTGGGTGGACGGGTGTTTAGGAGTTTTACGTCCTTTTCCACCACGTATGGGCGATATCAAAGACGGGGCGACGGGGCAACGAGAAAAAGGCCAGCATAAATATGTGGCCCCAGCCGGGATTCGAACTCACGACCCAGGCACTGGGAGTCCAACGCTCTACCCTTCCGCTATCCCGGCTATCGTCGAAGAAGAGGAATAAGAAGATGGGAGGAAGACGAATTAACTCTTTGACGACGAAGCACAATTTCTAACACGCGATTTCCTATAGGAAATCGCGTGTTAGAAATTGTGCTTCGTCGTCAAAGAGTTAATGCAAAAAGTAGGGCGGATGATATAAGCGAAAGGAAACGAAACCTTTGCTGAGCCGGTCCCTGTAGTGTAGTGGTTGGCATTTCGGACTATGGACCGGGAGACCCGGGTTCGAGTCCCAGCCGAGCCAAGCAGGATTTTTCCTACCTAGGTCGGCTCCTACCCAGAGTGAGTGTGCTATGGACCCAATGGGGAGGCTGTTGCCACAGCCGAGATTCACCCACTTCACGGGTGCGACTTTGGGGATGTTTCCCTTTGTACGTCACGTCTTATGATGTGCAGGTGCCGTAGTTCCCGGGCCTGGTTAACGCCGGGATATCTATGATAGGAAACGTGGAATGCGGCCCTGTCCCGCAGTCCCAAACCACACGGCCCTCCATAGCACCATCTTACCATCATCTTCATCTCCATCATCGTGCATAATAAAAAAAAATTGCCCAAGCTTTTGAGCCCTCCGTGCATTCCACCCATGGCCTGGGAAGAACGTCACTGGAGCTAGCAAAAGAGTTGGGGCAGGAAAAAAAAAAAACTTTGCTGAATGTATCACAATCTTCTCTTAAGTTCTGCTGTCCCTAGTAGTTCACGCGTTTTCCCCAAACAATACCACAACCACTGACAATTTTATCGCTCATGCATAAAACATCACTTCTCCGATACTGCTGGGAGTCACGTGGACACTCGCGGCCGTCCACCAATTCTGTCCAATCATGCAAACGAGCAACCTTTACCCACGCAAGGATACATAAAAGCGGCGATCTCGTTTCACCCATTAAACGAAGGCCAAACCGCCGCACCACAGAGAGAGAGAGAGAGAGAGAGAGAGAGAATTCCTTTATTTGGCAATGACGATTCCTTTATTTGTCATCGGTACAAACTTTAGGCGCAATAGCCCTTTTGAAACTTGCCGTTGCTGCACAAAAACAAAAAAAAAAAAAAAATGGGACGGGCGAGCGAGCGAGAGAGAGAGAGAGGCACACAGACAGACAGACAGACAGACAGACGCGCGCACACACACACACACACACACACACACACACGCACACGCACACGCACACAAGAGAGAGAGAGTCTGGAAGGCCGGCTGTCGCGGCTAACTGTTGATTGCCCTCCCAGACTGCAAGCCAAGACCTGCCCAATCCAACAGGACCACAGGGAAATTAAGACGACATGACGGATCCGGCCTACAGCGCCGCAAGGCGAGAGGAATGAAACACTTGCAGTCAGCGAGGACGATGGAAACAGAATCAATGCAGTATGAATCTCAACCAGGACACAAACAGCCCCCCCCCCCCCCCCGACACACCCCCCCCCCAACCCCGTCTCTCTCTCCCCAATTCCCCACCCACCCACAATCCAGAACGCACACCTACCTCCCACCTTTTCCCCCGACTCCCTTGGAGGACTGGCTACAGCTTGACAACAATACCCGGGCTCGTTTCGTTATGCATGCAAACCAGCAGATGCCCGGGTGACCCATGATGGCGTTGGGGTCTTTGATTCCTTCCCCCTGATCACTTTGATTCCCTCCCTTTAATGCATCTACATCTAAATGGCGAATTAGATCCAGCCGGCACGCGGCGGGCGGCAAATTCTCTACCCGGTGTATAAATAGGACGAAGGCTTCGCGCCAGGCACTTTGATCCCAGTCAAGCCTGGGCACAGTCTTACAAAAATGGCTGCTACGTGTCTCTTTCGCGTAATTGCTGGCTTTAATACGGGCCATGAGGGCGAGTGCGAGACAGGTCTTGTCTCGAAGGCTGTCAGACACGCTGTCGGCTTGATGTAACACGCTTATGACCCAATTCGCTGGTCATCAAAAACGCGTCTTCTGATATATATCGCAGCCTTCATTTGTATTCATTGGGTGTAGGGGTTTGCGCGCTTACAAACGCGCGTATGAACACACACACACACGCAGAGAGAGAGAGAGAGAGAGGTCGTGGTCGTAGTCGTTTGGGAATTCAACGTCTTTTTCCACCACGTAAGCCTAAGGGTGATATCAAACGAGAAAAAAAGGCCAGCGCAAATATTTGGCCCCAGGCAGGACTTGAACTCACGACCCGAGCACTGTAGTCCAACGCTCTACCACTTGGTTATAATCCCGGCTCCCAAGAGAGAGAGAGAGAGAGAGGTGGGTGGGTGGGTGGGTGGCTGTTTGGGTGTTTAACGTCCTTTTCCACCACGTAAGGGTGATATCAAAGACGGGGCAAGGAGAAAAAGGTGAGCACAAATATTTGGCCCCAGCCGGGATTCGAACTCACGACCTGAGCATTGAGAGTCCAACGCTCTACCATTCGGCTACCCCGGCTCCCCGAGAGAGAGAGAGAGAGAGAGAGAGAGAGAGAGAGAGAGAGAGAGAGAGAGAGAGACACACACACACACACACACACACACACACACACACATACACATTCTCTGCATGATTGGTACCAAACGCACTCTCTGCGGGTGATTTCGCTCAAGACAAACCCACTTACGAACCCAATCACCCATTCTGGGTCAACAAAATAAATTCCCCTGTAAATAGCTGACCGCCAGGATCTTCTGCAGACATAACGATCGGACTGTTCATTAAGCGACCCCGACTCCGCAAAATGAATACCGGTAAACTTCGCGACAGTAACTATCCAGTCTCGATTAAACGCTAATCACATCGATTAACATCGTTCAGAGCCTCCACGGTCAACGAGAATAAAATACGTAAATGTCACGACTCTTACGAGAAATACGGCAACGGGCATGTATCGGTATGAACCCAGTGGGTCCAGGAAACGCACCAGAATAATATTTAAAAAAAAACAAAAAAAACTCGACAGCAAACTAATGTCTGCGATGGAAAAGTTCAAAACGTCAATCAAAAGTTGCAGCGCTTCCCTCTTTCTTGTCGTTACAGCTAGCTAAATTGCAAAAGTTGAAGAGGAGGTAGTTTTGCGATCTACTGACGAATATCCCACGCCGAAATTGCTTGCCCTCAGTGACTCGCTCAAGGACCTTGGCTTTCATTCTCATGGGATGACAGGAGTTGAGAAGCTAGGAGCAGCACTCCGTCACTCGAGATTTTCTGCGCTGCGGACCTGCTGTCCAGTGCGGCGTACACATGCTCGGCAATCTTTCATCACGGACCTGATCAGAGAATGTCGTCAGAATGGATGCGAGTGTTTCTGGTGCTACTCCGCCTCAAAGCAGCACCACCAGGACAGAGTGTTTCCACCGGGTGCTACGAGTGAGAGTGACAGCAATTGTCGTCGAAATGTTTGAAATGGAGTAGCACCGGAAACACTCGTGTCTATTTTGACCGCATCCCGGAAGGAATCAGATCATTCCGTTGTCAGAGACTGCACAGCAACACGACTGGTCTGCCACTCGTTAAAACCAGGGAAACGCCTTTAATTGGTCTAGCGGTTGACCTTGGCTGGAGGTCCTGTGCTGCCGGATCTGGATCGGATGTACGCAGAAGCACTGCAGTTTGCGGATCAAGAGACTACTCACTGGTTCGGTAGCGCCTCAGAGACTGAGAATAATACGGTTGGTTCGCTGTTTGTTAAAACCAGCGAAACGCCTTTGACTGATCTAGAGGTCGACCTTGGCTGGAGATCCTGTGCTACCGGACTGGGTCGAATGTCTGCAGAGGCACTGCAGTTCGCAGAACGAAGAGACCAGTAACTGGCTATGTCGCGCCTCATAGACTGAGCAACACTACGACTGGTTCGCTGTATGTTTTAAACCACAGAAAGTCTCTGATTGGTCTAGCGGGCGATCTTGGCTGGAGGTCCTGTACTGCCAGACCTGGGTGAAAATGTTCACAGAGGCAGTTCCAGCAGAACGGGAGAGTGGTAACTGGCTGTGCGGCGCAGAATGGCCCCGAGAGGGAAGCTAGCTACAGACAGATGGCATCGCGCAAGAACAATGACATGCTGGAACTCTCCAAGGAGGCGCTTCTCCTCTACGTCTATTGCAGCACTGTCGCCAGAAACAGACTTTTGTTTCCTGGTCGGCGGAAGGAGGGTGCGTGTTCATGGTCCTGGGGGGTTGCTGAGAGTCGTTGAAGTACACTGACAGGTTATTTTGGAAGCAAGCATTGCTGAGGTCTGATTGGGTTGGGGGGGGGGGAGAGAGAGAGAGAGGTTTAATTAAGAAAAAAACTAACTAGTTGTCCTGCTACTACTCACTTCAGGTACACCGGAACGAAGAAAGAATACAGACGAGCATGGAAAACAGGACCCAATAAAAAGATGAGACTTCCTAATCAGTTAAAAACTTTAATAGCCTAAAAGGCAGCTTCAGAGAGAGAGAGAGAGAGAGCTCCTCCCGTCCCCCTCCCCCTTCACTGCTTTGTGGGGCGCTGCCTTAGCGAAGTCTCCGAACGCCTTCAACCCTGTGCTGTGCAAACTTCAAAACCATTCGCGGATTGTCGCCAAGTGTACCACTGCTTATTTCACACTGTCGCAAACGAGTGCCCGGCTCATGTTCGGGCCGAACTGGCTGAAGTGTACCATGTTGGCATCCCGTCCCAGGCCAAGACAAAATTTGCTGGCACTGTGTTCTGGTAGCACCAGGCATGGGCAGCAAATGTACGGTAGTGTAACAGGCAATGAATAAAACAATAACTTGAATGAGCAGCTGGAATACGTCAAAGGACGGCCCAGCAAACAGCTCTGACTGAAAGCTGATAACCACAGTCATTTGTGTGGCGTGTCCTGCTATTCCGGATGGAACTCCAAGTGCTCAGCTTGCCAGACACAATGGAACCAGACTATGACGATGGTAAATATTTCAACACGAACGTGACTGACTTCACAGCACTGGCGTAACATACAGCTGCCGTTCGCTCCACGTTAATTGATCATCACAAATGTTCATCAGACGTCACGAAAATGTCAGTGGCCGCTGTACCAAACAACCGCTTTGGCCATAAATAAAACATAACTCCCTAGATATACAACACCCCACAAAATATCGCTGGGTGTATTCCGATTCCAGGAAACCGCTTTACGCTATGCACACAACGATGAGTTACTGCTAATATCAAATTCACATTTCCCATTAGAAGTCGAGGGCGAAGTTGTCAGAAAGCAAAGACCGGTCGCTATACACCCAGCAAAAATTACTGGGTGTGTTTGGATTTCAGGAAACCGATTCACGCGACGCTGCGATGAGTTACTGTCAGTATCGAAACCCCGGTTCCCATCAGAAGCTTGGAGCAGAGCTGTCAGAAAGAAGAACTGGTCGCCGTACGGCAAACAGACCATGAAAGGAAAAAGGCGCCTGCACAAAACACGAAAGGGGCGGGGAAAAGAGGGGAATATGGGAAAAGGTACCGGGGGAAAACTGTACCGACAGACTGAGGAAAAAGAGCCCAAAAAGCGCAAAAGGGTCTCCTCCCCAAAATGGGAGAGGGACAAGAGGCCAAAAAACAAAAAGAGCCAAACGGTCCCTTCCCCAAAATGGAGAGGGGACACGGAAGAGGAGCCAATCAGGAGAGATTGATGGCAGCGTTTATGAACAGATCGCTCCCTTCCCCGGTAAATGGCTGAACACACACTGTGACAGATGGTCAGCGCCCGTCCGCCCGTCTCACGGTGAAAGTTATGCCATCAACTGTATCAATTCCCCCTACCAAATAAATCTCTGCCTCCCATGTTTGGCAGAGTGCGGAATCAATATAGAGCAATTTATTCCTGTCAACAAGACGGGAGATAAACCACAGGAAGCTACACAGGGAGGGAACTCCAACAGAGGGGACGATGATGGCAGGCAAGTGGTGGACGTGGGACAGAATCTTTGTGTATCCCCGATGGCGCTGAGTGTCCTGCATCATGGACACTGACTAAGTCCAGTGCCAACAGAACAAACAAGAGTGACATTAATCCACAGCAGATTTCTGGGGAAAAATATATGTAAAACATGCCGATCCTGAACTATAACAAAATTGTGATCTCTTGGGACGCAAATTTCTATGTCATATAATTCATAACGTGCTTTTGCCAAATAAATTCTAGGATTTCTGAAGTCAAGACGAAAACATAAAGCCCGACGTCTTCTTGTCCTTAGCTCCGAAATTATAATTTCTTGAGAATGATTCTTCTGTCTGAGATTTAACACGTTTTTCCAGATAAATTTCATGTTCACAGGGCTAGTGAATCGCGGTCTCATGTCACAGGCACACCACGGCAAGCATTCCCAATCGCATTACAGGTGTTTGCGACGATCATAAATTTTACTTACACTATCTCGTTTACACGGGTGGTGCTTCCAAACTCAGACATCGTCCGGTCGAGCTTTCTAATCTGACTGTCTGATTCATGGCTTTAATTCTCTTAAAATAAAACAAGTCGAATGAAAGCGCTTTTTCACGGCTGCTAAGAAGAAAGAGAAGGCTTAGAGACTAGGAACGTAAAAAAATCAGCTATTGTTATTCATTCGTGACAGAAGTTGAGAATTTATATCGACAGATCTGGAACAAAACGTGGACAGAGAGAACAACATATAGCACTCCTGGATACAAATCACGAACAATTCGCGCAAGCTGAAGTAAGAGGCACATGACTGTTAGAAGCTGTTACGAGGCCGAACCGCACGAGAGGTTTTATTTTAAATCAAGTCCAGTAGCCATAAAAAAGAAAGCATTTGAAAAATTAATGTTGATGCCTTCAATATCAATTCTTCAAGAATCCACATATCGGGATGCTCGGCTATTTCTGCGTTTCTTTTTCATATTCCCCTCTCTCTCTCTCTCTCTCTCTCTCTTTGAGCAATTGCAATGTCTGCAGTTAAAAAAAAAAATCCGTAAAATGAAATACGAAAATGTTGACCACGTGAAAAGAGATAATACTGTCGCTTTCAATCACGTCTGCTTCGTTTGGGTTATTTTTAAAAATCATTACTTTCCTCGTTACCCACTCCCCTACCGACCAACTGTCCACACACACACACACACACACACACACACACACACAGAGCCTAGGCTGTTTGCAGACATGGTTCTCGTGCACAGTGTCAACAGCCAGGAAGGTTGGACCGCCAATAGTCCACGCGACCCTTTCCGTTTCCTCAAGGTGATTTTGCCACCAGAGCTAAAGACATCCTACAACTCGGGTCCCCCCCCCCCCAACCATCCCTATTTGACAGGGGGGATCCTGGGAGCGTCATTGCCCTATTTCACGGCGATGATCAGGCCCCGAGCCACCTCTCCTTAGATGGCCACAACATCCTTTTCACAACACCCTAAGGGCCGGAAAAGGACCTGCGGGATCGCCTGATGAAGGTCCATTTGGAGGTGCATGGGTAGATCATTACATGCTGTATTGGTATCTCCGCCCGGGCTATTCTTGCTCAGTTTGTGTTCATTTCTGCCGCCTCTCCCAGATTTTATTGGCCTATTGTTGCCCCCCGCTCTTCCCGCTTTGGCCTTGGAGGGGTCCAGCGTCCGGCGGAGGCAGCTGTGGTGGTGTAAGCCTTTCGCTGGGCCGAACCTATCCAGGCACCACAATAATTAGGTTTGCGCTCCTGTTGATGGGGGTGCGTTGCTTCTTCCGCGCATCTCGTAAACTCGATGCCAAAATTAGCTGGGTTTTTTTGGGGGGGTGGAGGCGATAAGGATGGTGTGTGTGTGTGTGTGTGTGTGCGCGTGTGCGCGCGCGCACATGTGGATGTGTGTGCGTGTGTGCGTACGCGCATGCCTTCGTGTGAGTGTCAATACAGCTTGTCTAGACCTAGAATTGCGGGCACCTAAGTCGCGAATAAATAAAAAAGATAACTGCTTTATCAGGACAGAAGCAGTTTTAAGAGTCTGTCTTAAGAAAGTTGTTGTTCTGCTGAAAGACTAGTTGGCATTGACGCTCCCGTCAGTCTGTCAGGAGTTAAGACATTGAACATTTTTACTGACACCGGATAGGTGGGTGTTCGGCGGTTTCACGTTATTATTAAAACTAGCTGTATAATGGAAAGAAACATGCTCTAAAATCCAACGGTATACATACACAAGAACTAAAACCTACCGCTTCTCTCTTCAATGCGTTATTGTAGGAATCTACTAAACACTGCGGATACATTGTTCCGTCGCCCGCTTCCTGTATAAACTATAAATAAAACGCATTATTCAGCAGATAACCCGTTGTGAGAGAGAATGCGTTATTGTGATCCAGGCGTCTACTATCAACACGACGGATACATCGTCCAGCTCCAAAACCAAGGTCCATCACCCACTGCTGGTACACACTATAACACAAACGTACTATTCACTAATTCAGGAGTTACTCGAGTGCGTGCGTGCGTGCGTGCGTGCGTGCGTGCGTGCGTGTGTGTGTGTGTGTGTGTGTGTGTGTGTGTGTGTGTGTGTGTGTGTGAGTGAGTGAGTGAGTGAGTGAGTGTGTGAGTGTGTGAGTGAGTGAGTGAGTGAGTGAGAGATGATGATGATGATGATGATGCTGATTATGATGCTGATGATGAGACTTTATTTATCAACGGTAAGGTTTGACGGAAATTCGCCTGTGTGGAAACTTGCCGTTGGTAAAGCTACGGAGACTATCAACTAAAATGAGAAACGACCCCCCCCCCCCACCACCACCACCCCCAGCAAAATCAGGAAGGAGAAACTGAGGGAGAGAGAGAGAGAGAGAGAGAGAGAGGGGGGGGGGAGAGATGATGATGATGATGATGATGATGATGCAGATGGTGAGACTTTATTTATCAACGGTACGTTTTGACGGAAATTCGCCTGTGTGGAAACTTGCCGTTGTTAAAGCTACGGAGACAATCAACTAAAAAGAAAAACGCCCCCCCCCCCCCCCCCAACAAAAAATCAGGAGAGAGAGAGAGAGAGCGCGCGCGCAACAAAGAGACACAAAAATCAATTCCGTGTAACCTGCAAGCGGTACCGAAGAGGAAACGCAGTGCGCGTACTACAGAACCATCCACAACAATATCGAGCAATGACCCTGACGGCACCGACAAGCAAAACAAGAGTACACAACTCGGCATCATCGATGCGTACAGCCGTCACAGTCACGTTCCACAACAACCGTGTACAACGTACAGCGTACGGTAGTACTGCCGCATCGCTGCATCAGCAGCACGCTTCGATTCGTTAAGATACGGGCCCCCAGGTAGCGCGCCCAATAAAAACAATAGGTCATCAGAGATGCGCGCTACCCAGAATAGCGACTCGGTTCGCCTGTGTGACAATTACCGTTAAATTCCAGCTGTTTGGCGCTGTGCAGCAACATGACCACACTTGTCTCAGCGTGAGAGAACGAAAATATCCCCTCCCTCGCCCAATCTGGCCGAGTGAAGTTAGTCGTGATTTTAGCTACTGAGATGAGGATGGAAATAGAGATTTCAAAAGGTTGGATGGCATGTGGAAACTGAGAGTGAAATAAAACACAGCACCAGACTAACCTTCACAATAACTGATCATTCAAAAGCAAAAATAGGACTTTCGTTGGATCATTTTTCAAAGAGACAAAATCAGAATAACATCAATATGAAGCCATTCAGATGGACGAATTTTTTTTCCGAATTTCATATTTGAAATAAAAGTTATGAGCGAGTGTGTCTTAGTTGTACCGCGAAGTTTAACAATACAGCGAGCGACAGATAAGAGAAAGAATTACAAGCACTGGACAACATACTTTCAATCAAAACCCACACATAACGGCAATGTCACTATTTTATTTTATTTTTTTGTCCGGCAAAAACGTAAATGGGATGTCAAACGAAGTACATCTACACGTATCCATAGGGCCCCGGGGAAAAACAATGTAACTGAGGTCTTCTATTAAACAAATAGTTCAGGAAACTTACAGCTGTGTTGGTGGACATGCCTTTGACGGCGAAGATGGCTGTTGCGTGGCACATCCATTTGAAACAAAGACGGCTGTTCCTTGGCTATGTGAAACAAAACTGGTGATCCGCGCAGACCTCACAGTCTGGATCTGAGGTAAAAACTATTGCCAACGTAATCACAAGCAAGTTCAATGCTCCCTGTGCGCACGTTGATTTTATAGCTGCTTTCACTACAGACGTTGAAAAATGAGTGTAGAGCAGATTTCTTATATGCCTTTCCCCTTGCACAGACCTTCCGTAATCAAACGTTTTGCATGTACGGCTTCATGTCCTTCGGGACTTGTTTGGCATCGGTTGTTTTTGTACTAGCGAGTCAACTGTCTGTTTATCAAATCTGCCCATTGACGTCGCTTTTCTCTCTTTTTTTTAATGAATAGAGCTATGGCTTTTGAAAACATGCAAGCACGTCGACTGCCTATTTCACCACAATCTTCAATCAGCAGCTTTTGCCCAGCTATCATCAGCAAGACCCTCGATTCATCTGGGAACGAAGCAACAACCAAAAATCCTACAGTTTTGTTGTATCCGGATCTTGCACCAAGACGTCACATTCTTGCTTTCCTTTCAAGACCTGTATTTGTGTATTTTCAAAGCAGCAAAATAACATACAAACCGACCCTTGTCTGAAATGGACATGTATGCACACATGCGACAATTCCTTCCTCTCGCTGATTTTGTTCTTGTTGAAAGCGTAATGTTCTGGTGGACATCTGTTCCTTGCTTGCACTGATCACGATAATAAAACCAGCTGTTTTCGAATCATTCACTGGAGAAAAAAAGGAAATGCCTGTAAACTGCTTCAAAGCAACACTGCCTGTAAACTGCTTCAAAGCAACACTGGTGACAGGAGATCGGCTTCACAGCTATCCGTGTACGGTTTCACGCTAGCAGTTCACAGGTAAGGACGGAGCCACCAGATTACGACCGTATTTTCCCTTGTCCCAGAAATAGATCGACTGGTGGTGTATATCTCACGTCGTCGTGCAGTGCCAGCTGTGACACTGACTGTTTTTTTCCGACACAACTTGGACCACCGTGTAAGACGCGTGCATGTCTTAATTTTGCCCAGGTTTTGCACGTTTCCACATACCGATGTCTAGTCTTGTTTTCCACAATCTCGCCCTCTTGCAGCGTAGTGTAACTTTATGTGTCTTGCACACTACCCAGTTTTCAATTTTAAAAAGTTAATACTGCGGATCACACTGTCCACTTCTTTGAAAGTCACTATGTCTTTGTCAGGAATAGTATTCAAGCATCCAAAATGTTTTTCAGTTTGTTCTGTTTTTCTTGTTGTTTTTGTTGTTGGTTTGTGTGTTTGTTTGTTTGATGTTTTTACCCTACGTGCTTCTCGCAACGTTTCCCGAAGTCACTTGTGTCTCAACATACCAGGCATTGTCCATCTCTCGTTTCTAGCTGATTACAAGTGACTGCAGTGTCTTCAGCGAAGTCTTCGTTTTCCCACGACCAGGCTGTAACCAGACTAACACGATGAATTCGGTGTGTGGAGGCGGGTTCCCGGTGACTGTCTTTGCCGTGGTCGACGTTTTCCAACTTTCCACACTGTAACGACTAACACGACGAATTTTAGTTTCAGTGGCGCCTGAAAATGTAACGGACACAACGCTAGCCTGTCGGAAAGAGACAGGTGATCATCAGCATGACTAGCGAAGCGTAGAACCTCTCTTCTGTGCTACTGTCCATTGACGGATTCCTGGCAACTGTCTCCTCCTCGCTTCTTACTACACTACACACATCAGGTGAAGTCGCGGGCAGAGAAGACAAAGAGGGCGCGACGTTGATCACAGAGCTTCACTCACACGCGCTTAATGCCATGAAACGTCGGAAGGCGGAGCTTAACCAGCTTAATATGAGCATCCAAAGGTCAGGCTGAACGTTAATAACTCTCACAGCCCGAGGAGGCAAAACGTGAATAGCGCTGTTCGAAGCTGTGCCGACGTAAAATGCGAAAAGCGAACGACTAACTGACTGATGTGAATGTCAAAATGTTGCGATGAAGTGTTGCCTGCAACAGACCGCGACAGCTGGTGAGTGGGGGGTATTACCGTCACATGATATAGAAACCCTGACTGATCCGATCAGCAGCCAGTCTCCACTTCACAACAAGAGTTGCTGTAGTATTCAGTTAAAACTTTCCGCCCATCAGCCGCAGCCAGCACGTACCGTCGACTGATCTGTCGTGGTGGTGCGCGTACCGTAAGGGGCAGGGCAGGGCCGTTTAACTGCGGGTGTCAAACGCGACACACCGCTAAATGCGGCCGTTCTTCAGATGCCGTCAGGCAAATCAAGTCCTCAGTGACGCCGCTACCAGGCCGGCAAACCGCTACAGACGTGGTGGTGGTGGTGGTGGTTGGTGCCCACGGTGCACCATATGCGTCATCATTCTGCCGCCAGCAACAGCAGCAACAGCACCACCACTATTGCCACCACCACCAGTCCACCACCACATTCATAGAAGCTAAGGCTACACAGTTTCGTTGAAAATGCCAGGAACAGTCTGTCCTTTCGATGTTCTATCCTTAATGGACGCTGCCAGAGAGAGAGAGAGAGAGGAGGGGAGGAGACGGAGGGGGCGGGGAGAGAGCGGCTGTGCGTGCTTATTGAAACATATGTATTAATAATATAATATAATATAATATAATATAATATAATATAATATAATACGCTCACGGTCAAAGGCAATGACAGTAACTGTCAATCATTCGGCTATACGCCCACACAATGCTTGTCTCCCCGCAGCACCACAGACACGGGAGATTAAAGGAAAAACAACACACACAAAAACTCTGCCTGTTGACAAAAACAGTTATGCAACCATTCAACGTGGCGATAGACAAACAGTACGTTAGTCAATTGCCAGTTGTCACATATGCATCTACATTCTCATATATCCCACACGGCGCACCCACAGAGATTGTGTGTGTGTGTGTGTGTGTGTGTGTGTGTGCGCGCGCGCGATCCCGTGGTCCAGTGAGGCTTCAGCCCAATTAACAGTACCCTCTCTACACCAAAGCGATGCAGTATTCATGTCCATGTGCCAGTCTGTGTACATAATCATTGCGTTACGCTTCTGTTTGTTGGGGGATATTGGTGCACCCTGGTGGGAAAACAGCATTTTGTGATGGGATAATACACACGAGAGCTTTCTGTTTGTCTGTCTGATTTACGGGGATTTTCAGGGGAAGAAGCTCTCTCTCTCTCTCTCGTCATAATCACGTTTTGCGAGTCACGTGGTCGGCTCTGGTATTTCGGTTTTCGAATTTGGAATTGTATTTACTTTGAATTTTTGTGGGTTTTTTTTTTTTCCAATCACTTTAATCAAATCTTTATAAGAATCTGGCTGATTACTGAATGGTAGAGCGTTGGACTCCCAATGCTGGGATCTTGAGTTTGAATCCCGGCTGGGGCTACATATTATGTGCTGGCCTTATTCTCGTTGCCCCGTCTTTGATATCACCCATACATGGTGGAAAAGGACGTTAAATTCCTAAACACCCAGACCCACCCAACCCAGCCGATCTGGTCTGTACAGACAGACACCCCGTCCACGACCATACAATCATACACAACGGCCTCCCCTCTCACACCCGCCATGCTCAGTCGTTAGCAGTCTTTAAGTCCCACCTTACCACACATCTTTTCTCCATACAGTAGAACCAAGCCCCCATCTCCCTCCCCTCCCCATTCTCCATCTCTGCATGCCACGCAAAAAAATCAGTGTGTGTGTGTGTGTGTGTGTGTGTGTTGTACCTTATATACGTTTATGTTTTTTTGTGTGTGTTATGTGTAGTTTATGTACGCGCCCTGAGCTCTTGTGAGATGAGGCGCCACAAATGCTCTTTATTATTTAGTAGTACACTAGGAAACAAGACAAAGATTACAGATACGACTGCCGCCATTGCTAAGCTTTACATCGGGAGAATTCTGTTTTGGAACAGCTGCGCTTGTGAATGCGCCTACGCTTTGTGCAACAGTCTATCTTAGACATTAGTAGAACCCCGAATGCAACACACTGACGTTTGATGGCCGTGAAAACGAGGAAAACTCAGCCGTCTATTAACAGCGTCCGCCATGAGTGTTTCCCTTGTCGGCTGCTCAGTGAAAGTCAGGGGAGACAATCACGTGAGAAATGACCGTGCTGTCCGCTGCTCGGTGAAAGGGGACTGCACTCTGGAGTCTTAGGTCCATTCGTGTTGCAAAAATGCCACCGGCTGCTGCGTTTTTGGCTTCGGTCAGCTGAACCCAAACCTGTCTGTGCATGTATTTGTGTCTTAGTGGTGTGATGCTTCAACGTACAGTCCAGAAGGATCTATCGTACATTAGTCAGTATCTTTCACAACACCCACACACCAGTTGTAGACTTCCGGCTGTCAAATCGCCATTTGACATCCGGGGCCAAAGGAACAAGCTGGCACTGAAACGGCCCTCCATGAAGAGCCAAGACCAGCTCCTCCTCCCCCCCCCCCCCCCGCCCCCCTCTCTCTCTCTCTCAGCCCTTCAACGTGTGTAGGTGTGGAGGATTTCGCGCCGCACGTGCGTGCCAGTGACAGAAGCGACCTCCTGTCGGTGACAGAGCTGTGTGTGGAGGTGCTACACCATTTCCGGCCGTTGTCGCTCTCTCACAATAGGGGGGGGGGGGGCGTGGGGAGAAGAGAGAGAGGTAAAAAGCAGGCCATTATGTACTACTAGCCGTGTATCGATCGGGCACTGGTCACTGTCGCAGGAAAGAGATCGTGATTCTGATTCCAGTCAGGGGCGGAGTGGAGGTGCGCTGGTAACAACACGACACGCCGAGAGGCGCAGGTACATGTATATAGACAGACATTCCGTACTGAGGTGAGGGTGGCGGTGGGGGAGATGAGGTGAAGGGGGGGGGGGGGGAGATGAGGTGAAGGGGGGGGGGGGAGGGGGGTTGATGTCCGAGTGATCAGTCCCGGATAATATCGGAAACCCACGCCGTGACTGTGACGGAGTGAGGCAGATTCCCCCCCCCCCCCCCACTGAATTTTTCATGCTTTTGATGTTCCCGTCCGCAGATCGGCGTGTCACTCAGTAGGCAACTGATCGAGCGTCGCTGGCCGCCATGTGTAAACGTTTCATGTCGCGCATGCAGTAACTATATAGGTCTTCAAATCCGTGGATGCTTTAATAGGACAAAACTGTGGTTTTTGCAAATATAATGTCCTATTAGACCGTACATGTTTAGGACATTCGTCCCTCAATGTTGTCCCCTGTGGTGCAGAAATATAGGACATCCACCTTGGTGAAAAAGTAATGAGACATTTAGGAAATTGATGGGTCTATTACCGATGTCTGACGTGGCGACGCAACCCTGGCTATAATATAAATATATGGTATTGTACCTTGCATCAAATTCAAGCCAAATGAGTACAACATCTTTCACTGGTGCTGCTGCTGCTGAAGCCCGATGTCACGCGGTAGTGTGTTTAGTCCGAACAAACAGCGAACATGGTTTGTTTTGGGGTTTTTTTTTATCCGTGTTTCTCGCGTGACATGCCGCTACAACATGCCTTTGTCCTATTATTTCCCGGAGCGTGTTTTCAGCTGGGGTTCCCCCCCCCCCCTCCCCCATGTTTGTTCGAACAAAAACGTCTCCCGGTTTCAGGAGCCTAAGCACGCATTCTGACGACACTGGGTATATACTTGTCAGGGCCCGAGTTTTCCCATTCAGGTATGCCCCCCTTATTTTCATGGGTACACGTGTATCATAACCGGGCAGAAACGGTTAGGGTGGGTAGACGATTCGGTGGAGGGGGGGGGGACAGGAGGGGGGGGGTGGAGGAGGGGGAGGGTGGAGGAGGGGGAGGGGGGTCATGGATGTTTGAAGTGCGTGCCAGTCTGACTGGGACAGTGCGCGATGTCTGTGAGCGGACTTCCTGTCGCAGCAGGCAGACCATCCTCATGGCAACAGCAGCCTGGGCTCTGGAATCTCCACCGCAACATGACAGCACGCTCGCAACCCCCCCCCCCCCCCCGTCCCCTTCCTCCCTTGTCGTTCTGTTCCAGCTAGACCCCTCCCCATTTTCAAGTTTAGGCTTGGATGATGGCTTCCTAACCTCCCACCTGCCTATCTATACTAAACAAACGTTACTGTGATCCTTTGCCCCCCCCCCCCCCTCTCTCTCTCTCTCTCTCTGTTCCAAATATAGACACGTTTAGCTTTAGTTTACACCCCCCCCCCCCCCCCAACACACACACACACACACACACACACACACACACACACACACACACACACACACACACACACACACACACACACACACCAGCGTATCGAAAAAAAAACCCAACAAAAAACAACAAAACTAAGCAAAATTAAACAAACAAAACAAAAAGAACAAAAACAAAAACAAAACAACAAAAAGTCGGCAGCAAAACAAAACAACAGAAAACAAAACAACCAACCAATCACCAACACGTTTTGTGACGCTTTTCTTTTTCGACACATCTCCCTCTCCCTCCCCCATCCCCTTTGTTTCCTCCTCCCGGAACTGATATCTCACTGGATCGATCGCCCTATTGTATTGATTCACTCCTTCGAGACTCGGAGTTGGGGTGAGGAGTCAAGGTGGGGGTGGGGGTATAGGGTGATGATGGTGAGGTAGGAGGGGAAGGGGAGGGAAGGGGTGTGTGTGTGGGGGGGGGGGAGGGGGGGGGGATGATGGTGGTTGTAGAGTTACTACGTTCTTTCCGTGGCTGGTGTGTTTTTACTTCGGACCACTGGGCAGATGGTAGTGGGATAATGGCGGTGCAATCTCCATTTCAGCTGAACTAATGCGCAAATCTCTCTCTCTCTCTCCCCCCCCCCCCCCCCAGTAACTAGCACCCGCCACCTTCAGAAGTCAGTAACCTAGTAAGTGTTTAGATGACTGCAAATCAAGCATCAGTGGTTTTTGGTTAAGTAGAAATGTACCTTTCTACGACTTACTTCAGTATATAAGAATTTGTGTGTGTGTGTGTGTGTGTGTGTGTGTGTGTGTGTGTGTGTGTGTGTGAGAGAGAGAGAGACAGAGAGAGACAGACAGACAGACAGACAGACAGAGCTTTGCATCTTGTTTTTGGCTTTACTTCGTTCTGTTTTTCTGTTCTTGTTGCTCAGTGTTGTATTTGTTCTTCTTTTCCTTTTATGTGCCAGTAGTTCTGTACTTTTGTAGCAACGGCCGAATGAAAATTAAATTCACCACTGTATGGCTAAATCTTTTCCATTGAAAAATAAAGTCCGTTCGATAATCCTCTCCCTCCCTCCCTCTCTCTCATGATGGCTATAAAGTACATGGTCTTCCTTGGCCAGCATCGAACATTACCAGTGCATACCACGTATGTTTTGATTTGTTTATCGCGTACTTTTTCTCTCTTTCATTTTCCTAAACAGTTTGTTGTTTAGTGTCCTTGTCTGTAAGATAGGCAGCAATGCCTAAATGCTCTATCCTGAATAAAAACAAAAAAACACGTTTTATCATCATCATCATCTCTCTCACTCTCTCTCTTGCCACACAGACAGACAGAGACCTACATCATGCCTACCCCGTGGTAATTTCCATAACCACGCAATCCACATCAATCGCCCCTGTCTTGTCCGGTGCTGCCCCGTGTCTCCCAGCAGAGCCATTGCATGGCAAGCGAACATCATTTACTCCTCCCCAGACACCCCCAGTTCACTCGCAACAACGTCAGCAAAAGTTTTGGAGCGAAGCTCCGGGCTTGCGTGAGGGGTGTAGGCAAAATGGACGCGTGTGTTTCCGGTGCTACTCAATCAAAAAGCAGCACCACCAGGGCAGGGTGTTATCAAACATTAACATAAACTGTTTCCTTTTTTTTTCTTAAATAACAGATATGCGTCGCACAGAAATATGTTGACTGTTGTTACAATGAACCGTTGATTAAAGGACGTACAGTCTTATTCCAGTATTTATAATTATGGTGTCTGTTCATGTATGTGTGCGTTTATGGGTTTTTGTGGATGTAAGTTTGCGTTTGTTTAAATGACAGCTTATATTAAAAAACAGTACGTGTGGGCCATTTCACAACTACGAATCAATTTTTCTAAGTTCAACCTCATATTTAAACAAGGCACAAATGTCTACAGTATTACCATATTTGATTGTTTCCTTTTATCAAAATGTGAGTAGCACCGAGTGTTTCCAACGGTCTGTCGGCGTGAAACTGAATAAAAAGGGAACCCGTATATCCATCAGACCGCGACTTTGATTAACGCACACGCAAAGACGTGAGCATGCTCACATTTCAAACATACGGCTTTTGGGTGACAGCAATTATCTTCGAAAGTGAAGTTGTTGATGCGGAATGGAACAAGAAACACTGGCGTCCACAATATGACTACATCCAGTGCTCTGAGAGGGAGCCGGTGTGGCCGAATGGTAGAGCGTTGGACTTCTAATGCTCGGGTCGTGAGTTCGTATCCCGGCTGGGGCCAAATATTTGTGCTGGCTCGTTCATCGTTGCCCAGTCTTTGATATCACCCGTATGTGGTGGAAAAGGACGTTAAACCCCCAAACACCCACCCGCCCGTGCTCTGAGGGTTGGGACAGTGAAAAAAAAAAAATCTGCCGCTATTGAGTCATGACATCATCACAGGGGGAGGTAATCAAAATGGAAGCCCCTTTTTTCCGCTGCTTTGCCGCTCTCATCTAAATCATACGTGGTGGAAAAGGACGTTAAACTCCCAAACACCCACCCACCCACCCACTCGCTCTCATTTAAAATCGTTATTTTAAAACATGAGCACATACACATCATTACACTGCTGTAACTGACCTAAAGTCGGTTTCTGGTTGGTACACGACCCCCTGCAATCGTTCTAATCGACGACTGAAAATCCAAAGCGTACGCGTTTTGAATTTGTGTGTGTGTGTGTGGGGGGGGGGGGGGGCGCAATGAGTTGAAGCGGTGTTACACTGGAAAAACGCCCGTCCATTTTGTTTCACCCCCGTGATCTTTCCTTTTGCACTGCCACACCGACATGCACTGATTGCGGCCACCAGTGAACCCGGTGCAAAAATCAGTGCAGCAGCAGCAAAACACACACACACACACACACACACACACACACACACACACACACACTCACACACACACCAGGAGACAGAGAGAGCAGAGGCACAGCGAACGTTAAAACACGAAAACACCCCATGCGTCATCATCGTCATCAGCATCAGCAACAGCATAATCATCATCATCACCGCCATTCTAAGGAATTTCTCGACCAAATACCACCTGCTCATAGTGGCCAGTGACCCCTTTGCACCAACAAGCGGTTCTAAGAGAGAGAGAGAGAGAGAGAGACAGAGACAGAGGGAGGAGGAGGAGGAGGACAGGGAGAGAAAGAGAGACAGAGGGAGGGAGAGAGACCGCCCCCAGGTGTATTATAAGAACGGATGGCCGGAGCTGCCAATTTCATGGCTGCTGGTCGGAATACAACCTCGATCCCAGGCGCTGAAATTATTTCCGAACACGAAAATCGATACAGTGCACAGCACTCAGTCCCGCCTATACACAGAGGCACGAATACATGTACATGGTGGCCAGCTGCCGACCTGGCTAGATCTAGTTAGTGAGGCTCCATTGTCTTACTTCATGATCAGAAAGGAATCACTCAGTCGAGTCGCGGCTGTGTTAGCGGGAGTCCGTGTATTTTCGGTGGTGCTGAGTGATCAGACAAAGCTGTAAATATCTTTCACACTTAGCAGTGCAATACAATACGGCTACCGAAATGGCCAGAGGCCCTGAGTCAGTGGTTGAGACAGGCAGATTTGAAAATAGCATGCTGAGATGGAAATTCATTTCATTTTTTTTCACACTTCGCGTATGTTAGAGAGAAAATGGCGTATGCAGGGTTTAACGTAACTCTCTCTCTCTCTCTCTCTTAAGGAGGAGGGTGGGGGGGGGGGCTAGGTAGAGGTTTAACGCCCTTTTCCTTTAATTGTGATTTAAAAGACTGGGCAGTGAGAACAACAGGCCAGCAAAAAAATATTTGGCCCAGACCGGGAATCGAACTCACGACCCCGAGCATTGAGAGTCCAACGCTCTACCGCTCGACCGTCACGGCTCCCCATTCAGCCAAAGAACAACAGAAGCAACAACAACAACAACAACAGCAAGACTTTGATTAGAAGTGATACAGCAGAAACTAACCCGGCAAAGGACATTAATTTTCTGTCTGCACCCACAGCCAACAACGGGCTCAACACAGGCACTCTCAGCACAGGAATAAATCCCACTGTGGAAGACAAATCTCGGCAGGTGTTTAATGACCCTCTGAGTCCTAGCAGAGGGAGGAAAACAAACAGAAGCGAGAGCGCCTGCAGCTCGGCAACAGGTAAGAGGGGCGGAGGGAGAGAGGAGGTAGCCAAGGATTTCAAGCTCTGGCCAACAGACCTCAGGACATCTCTTGGGTCTGCCTGGACCTGTCTCCCCGATCCTGCATTGCAGATCGGTTTGCCTCTGTCAGTCAGTCTATACTCGGTTAGGCTGATGTCAAACGGAAGTGTTTTTAATCAGTTGTAGTTTCCTATATTCAGAGCATTCACATTCGATAAGACATGTGTCTTGGAAAAAAAAAGTAATCGGACGTTTCAAAATTGAATCGGTTTATGACCACTGCCCGACGTCGACTGAAGCAAATAATTATACACGTATGCATTCAAAAGTCGGAAGACGCACTGAGAAGCAGTTCTGCGGAACTACTGAGAAATGGTTTGCAGATCCAAGTATTTCTGCAGTTTTGCAGAAGCACTGTACTAAGAAATAGTTTTGCAGAATCACTAAGCAGTTGTTTTGCAGAAGCACTGAGAAGCAGTTTTGCAGAAGCACTAAAAAGCAGTTTTCAGTGCAGAAGCAAAAAGGTGCACCTATCATCGTTTAGACCGCATCTGCCTGGAGACGGTTACCATGTATTTATGATGCTGTTCCGCCTCTCTTGAGGTAAAGTCGATACGAGCGAAACATGGAGATGATTGCACTCTGGCCAAATTACTGCCTCGTGTTAAATGAATTCCCATCGCCTCACAGTCTGCTCGAGGGGTGGCCGCCGACCCCCCTCGCCTCGTCTTGTCGGTAATAAGGATTTTTGTGTGTGTGTGTGTGTGTGTGGAAAAGAGCATGTTTTCCTAAAAATACGATCGTGCTTGAGTGTTTTGTGGGTTTCATTGCACCCCCCCCCCCTCTCTCTCTCTCGTTCGATAGCTCAGTCTGTGTGTGTGTGTGTGTGTGTGTGTGTGTGTGTGTGTGTGTGTGTGTGTGTGTGTGTGTGTGTGTGCCACGTAGAGAGAGAGAGAGAGAACGAACGAACGAACGAAACTTTATTTTACAAGGATAAAAGATTAGGTACGCAGACCTGTCTTACATCTTGTCCTTGCTAGGCTACTGATATATATACAAAGTAAGCAAAGTAAGCTCTAACTAGGTACAGCATACACATACACACACACACACACACACACACACACACACACACACACACACACACACAGTCTGTTGTAGTAGAACTAAACAGAGAGAGAGAGAGAGAGAGAGAGAGAGAGAGAGAGAGAGAGAGAGGACAGTTCAAGAACCATAAACACGCCGCGAACCCGAAGGGCAGGGGACGCTTGTTGTCTCCCTTCAGCATCCGTAGCTTGCTTCCTTAGTCTTGCTGGGGGAAACGCACTTTACCAGCAGGTGCGGATGGGTCAGTAGAGGCATATCAAGGATAAAGTAACCGTAAGTATTTACTGAGCTCCCGGGAATCGAACTATCAACCGAGTCACTGACTGGCAGTCTAGAAACTGTAATCCAAACTCCGCAACACTGACAGGACCATACAGTACACAGCACTGACTAGCTGGTAGCGACAACAATTTTTATGACTGAAGCCAAACCGTGATTGGATGACACTGCGGCCGGTACAGTCCACTACAACAGGCCGTAGTCCACAACACGGTATAATCTACATGCTCTTCGTTTGAACTGGCATGACCCGTCTGTAAGATTACAGAGTACAGAGCAGAATCATGGATGTTTGTGTTCGTGCAGCAGACTGACAACTGTTGCTACTACAAGGCTAGCGCCAGCCCTAGTGAATGTCGTCCATGGATTCAAAGGGACGGTATCCCTGCTGCGGTTGCCACAGAGCCTAACGTAGGTTGCTTCCCCTGGATAGCAAATCGATCGTCAGGCCCTCGGAAGATGTGGGTCAAACTCACAATGCTACGTACTTGTCTGAAAGACAATACTGACTCAGCGCATACTAAATACTTGATGAACTGAAAAGAATTAAATTAACCATCACACTTAAAAAAAGTACACTATTATATCATTATGTCATTTCATCATTGTATCACAAGACGACGTAATACTGAAAAACATTCAATTCAATTCAATTCAATATAACTTTATTGTCTGTCGATGGCAGAAAATTTTCTTCTGGCTCACACACACACACACACACACACACACACACACACACACACACACACACACACACACACACCTACATTAATTTATCTAGACATATAAATCCGTACATATTAAACACAGATCCTAAAGTACTGTGTGATGTCCAAGTCTAATACTATGCTACTAAACTAAGAAATCTAAACTAAAAGATGGCAAGGGCATAGCGGACATGACACAGCTGAGGAATAAGCACAGTTATGAAAATCTCAACAAATAAAATCTATACATACTGGGGACGGGCAGTAAACACAGTCATGAGTTTAAAATAGATACTGCTGAGGGAATGAAAGATTTCTTAAACAAATTTTTCCTCGCTCTCGGTACTCTGTAGCGGCGCCCAGACGGGAGTTCTTGGAACTGATCATGGAGGGGGTGAGTGGGGTCGTTGACAATTGTAGTGGCCTTCCTCCTGACAGCCTTTATATAAAGATCATCTAGAGAGTACTGACCCAGGCCAACTATCTTTCCTGCCACTCTGACTATACGAGACAGCCTTGCTTTGTTCTTCATGCTGAGACTGCCGTACCAGACTACGATGTTAAATGCCAGTAGACTTTCAATTAAACTTCTATATACAGTTTCTAAAATTTCAGGACAAACATTAAAAGCTCTCAGTTTTCTAAGGAGGTACAGACGCTGGTTGGCCTTCTTCACGATAAAATCAGTGTTCTGAGTGACATCTAGTTTGTTGTCTACTATTGTGCCGAGGTACTTAAACTCAGACACTACCTCCACAGGGTGATCGTTCACAATGACCGGCTGGAAGGGAAGATCACAGTCTCTTCTTTGGTCGATCACAAGTTCTTTTGTTTTTTGCACATTTAACTGAAGGAAGCTCTCTGTACACCAGCTAGCTACCATACCAATCAGTGAAAAATAACTGGCAAGGGAGTCTTTGTCTTTTAACATGCCAACTAAAGCCATGTCATCGGCAAACTTTAACAAACAGGTTACATCAGTATTGGAGCGCATATGGTCGGTATAGATGGAGAACATTGTTGGCGAAAGGCAACAACCCTGTGGACATCCGGAATTCAGCACCAGTTCGTCGGACAAGACACCACTGACCCTCACCCTCTGCGGCCTGTCCTTCAAAAAGTCACGCACCCACAGTACAATGTTAGAATTGACATTAAAATCAACTAAACGTTTTAAAAGCACAAGCGGTTCCACAGTATTAAAAGCACTAGAAAAATCTATGAAAAGTACCCGGATGTACGATTTTGAGTCCTCAAGATGCTTAGTAACAAGGTTAAACAACGTCAGACAAGCATCCTCCACTCCTCTGTGAGCCTTATAGGCGAACTGAAGCGGGTCAAGTTGCCCAGAAAGATCGTTCAACAGGTGAGTACGCACAACCTTCTCCATACACTTGGCCAACACAGATGTCAAGGCAACTGGGCGGAAATCATTAGGCTGACAAGCATTTGTTTTCTTTGGCACAGGTATAATAGTAGAGGACTTCCAAGAAGTCGGAACAATATGTAGGTCCAGTAAGTACTGATAGATGATTGTGAAAATCTTCCCCAACTGACCTGCGCATGTTTTCAGCACTTTACCTTTGATACCATCAGGGCCAGGAGCTTTGTACGCATTCAATTGTGAAAAGACCCTCACGACCTCATCCTCTGTAATCAACAGTTGTTCAGGCATAATATTCTGACAGAACGCATCACACTCAGCACTCGTGTCTCTAACATCAAAACGAGAATAAAAGTGATTTAAGCTGTTAGCTGTTTCGAGAGAATCGCCTGTATTCGGCATTAACTGTTTCTTTTGTTGGTTGCCCATCATAGTTTTTAAACCGATCCAGGCGTCTCTAGCATTACCAGATCGAAACATCGTCACGTTGGTGTGATACTAAAAATGTACACCAGTCGTCATGTGGACTGAAATATTGAAAAAGTGCATCGTCACGCAGACACTGCAATACTGAAAAAAAAAATACTGCGATGCTGAAAGGGCACATTGTCACGTACGATTCGTAACACTGATTTAAAAAAAAAAAAAAAAACACCCGCGCACTGGCTGAAAAGAGCAAAACCTAATTAAGCAAATCATCTGAAAGACGGACCGAGTGAGTACATGTACTATTCAACGTGCTGCCTGCCAGCTGGAGGTAATACTGAGGCCTAGCTGCTCCATTTTTTTTTTTCTGTCCTTCTTTCTCTGTTGACGGTACGGACTTTTTGCAATGCTCTGACAAGCAGGCAACCTTTGGTATTAAGCGGGGCGCTACAATACATCCGTTTCATTGATCCTTGCTCACACTGTCCGGGAACTAAATGATTTGACGAGCAAACACTTGGTGCCGAGGCTTGTTTGTGCTTTACTTGCAATAATTCTCCTTCCCTCTCCGGTTTATCTCTGGCAGGCTGGCAAATGAGAAAGAGAGAGAGAGAGAGAGAGAGAGAGAGAGAGGGAGAGAGAGAGAGAGGGGGGGGGGTTATAGTACGGGCGTGCAGACGCAACGTTCAGCACTGTCCTTGCTGCTACGCACTACCGATATACTACACAAAAAATACGCGACATTTAAAGCCTAAAAATGATAAACTGAAGCAAAACCAAAAGAGGTGGACTTGAGAATAAAGGTGAAACCGGCACACACACACACACACACACACACACACACACACACACACACACACACACACACACACACACACTTCAGAATCGGTATCGGCATGGCACAGGTTTACAACAAGTGGGAAAAACAATACTAGGGGAGAGAGAGAGAGAGAGAGAGAAGGGGGTGGTAGGTGGGTCTTTGTTTTGACGTCACTGACACAGTTTTTGTAAACAGTCACAAATCGATCACCGCAATTATTCCGGCAAAAACGCCCCCCCCCCCCCCCTCCTCCCAAGCATCACCCCACCCCCATACTCCTCTATCCTGACGGCATCATTCTGCCTTGACCAAAAACTTTTCTCCGGGACGGGAGCGAGTGACCCCACAGATTCAGGGGACCATGTCTTGTCTCCTTTATCACACAAATGCCAGTCATAGTAAGCAGGAGGACATGACCAAGAGTTACGCCAGGGCGAACAAAAAAAAAAAAAAAAAAAAAAAAAAAGACGGGAAAACTGACAAGAAATTTGTGTCCGGGAGTTTCTCTGGAACTAACATTCGATTAATTTGGAACGACCAATAATAATAATCATAATAATCATAATAACGGTGTGTTGTGCGGGCGCTTCACCCAAATTCCTGAACTGGCTCAAAGCGCCGCGAACTGAATCCAACACGCAAGCTCACGTGAATCACGCGCATTCTCTCACACACTGGACATGAACACGTTGCAATCACGTGGTGCGAAGGGTCAGCTCAGCTATTTAAGTTTCGGAATTTAGAACTGCATTTATTTTCAAATTTAGTGGGCTGAACATTTCCAAAGCAATGCCCGTGCAATGCTGTTCTGTTCTGGCGGGAAGGGGTGGGTGGGTGTTTGGGGGTTTAACGTCCTTTTCCACCACATACGGGTGATATCAAAGACGGGGCAACGATGAAAAAGCCAGCACAAATATTTGACCCCAGCCGAGAACGAACTCACGACCCGAGCATTGGAAGTCCAACGCTCTACCATTCGACCACCCCGGCTCCCCTCTGGCGGAAAGCAGGGTACTATGAGACTGTAACGTAGCGGCAACTGCTGCGTGATTGCAATATCCCCCACCAACCGGCGATTGTTCTCATTATGCGGCGATTCCTTCTTTTCCTACCGACAACGGTCTGTTGCTCTTGCACAAACTGGAAGTCTTCTAACGCCATCAGACATTTTGACCCGCTGTCGAAATAAAATCCCTCGTTTTCAAGCCAAAGTTTAATCTCGCACACAAAAATCTCGGAATGACAGACTTGAAGCTCCGACGCAGCAGGTTACGACAGTGCAAAACTTACTTACACAAAGTCCGTACGCACTCTCTCTCATGAACACCTGCCGTCGTGAGCGGATTCGCCGGCTTGGGCGATACGTAGATACAGCGCTACGACACTGATGCATTCTAATGAAAGTCCCGGCCTGGTCAGCTAACCTAATGAATTTGTATGGAAACTTCCCGAAACGTCTGGAGACACCCTCATTGCTAGGCATCCGAGGGATTTGGGGGGCTGAGGACCGCCATACATTTCAAAACGGGCAGCGGGATATTCCCAGGAGACAGTTTCGTCTGCTGGCGTCACCCAGCTCAAACCCGGGGTGATCGAAATTGGAAGCTATGTGTACAGCTTCCTAGTGGGGGTGGAGGGGGGGGGGGGTGGGGGGGGGGGAGCGTGGGAAGGTGGGGGTGGGGGAGGGGGAGGGGGGAGGAAAGAAGTCGGCCATGCTGGTTTGTCTTGGCTGGGGTTGGTTTGTACTGTCTTATTTCATTTAGAATATTGTACGTAACTATGACGTGACACTATCTTTTGATGGTATTACATTTTGATGCTACATGTTGTGGTAGGGCTGCCTGTCATTACCGTCTTGCACATAACCACACAGACACACAGACATTCCATGTAGCACTCTCTCTCTCTCTCTTCCTTTTTTTCCCCTTCCTTTGTATTTTCCTTTCTTTCTCCTTTGTTGTATTTTTTTTTTTTGGAAGATGCTAAATGTTGATTTGGAGGAGTGGTTTCGGTTTGTAATTTCAAACAAATCTATAAAGGGTTAACTGAAATATTGTTTGTCTCATACGCCTTAACAAAGCGAGCCTATGTTTATAGCCTTCCATCGTCTGCTCTCTATCGTCTGTCGTTTGTGGTCAATCTGTCTGTATTGTGTTATCGTTTGCTTGTGGTGATATCAGACAATGTCATGATGCGCAATGTCATGATGCGCAAAAGTACTGCATTCAGTGATTCGCCGAAGAAGATGCTCTACTGTCAATGTACGTTCTGAAACGTACAATAAAAACAACAACAACAACAGATCTGGTAGAATAACGAGGTTTGCTTGCCTTGCGAAGACGTCTGCGCATAGCTGGAAGGCCCATGGTTAAATTACGAAAGCACTCAAGCTGCACGGCATATAAGCGATCTAGCAAAAGGGCGTATGAGTCCTGGTCCGGACAGGCACTTAGGCCCACTTTCTATACAACGGTAGATACATTCCTAAGACAAGCCTCGCCATGCAGACCGAGAACAATAGACACAATAACGAAACGGTGCGACCGACATGCACAAATCACGTATCAGTATAATACCCTCCACGCCTGTACTTGCAATATTCAGATCAGAGGAAGCTTTGCAAGCACGCGAGAATACGTGTGTCAGTGCATATATGGCACGGGGTCAGGACCACAAAACACAGACAAACCGTTACAAACCTGCAACCAAGCAGAAGGTTTGAAGAGCAGAGAGTTTTGACTTTTGATGCCATCCCTTTATAAACGCGAATAAACGCCATGAGTCAACAGTTTTCATAGGACTGAGTTCGTCAGTCAACAGTCTCTGTAGGACATCAACCGATTGTATAGGACGTCGTTAGTCAGTTCAACAGCTTCTATAGGACATCGTCAGTCACAGAACAGTTTCTATAGGACGTCGTCAGCCACCAGTTTTTGTAGGACGTCGTCAGCCAACAGTTTCTATCGGACGTCGTCAGCCAACAGTTTCTATTGAACGTCGTCAGTCAACAGTTTTTGTAGGACATCGTCAGTCAACACTTTCTACTGGACGTCGTCAGTCAACAGTTTTTGTAGGACGTCGTCAGTCAATATTTTCTGTAGGACATCGTCAGTCAACATTTTTTGTAGGACGTCGTCAGTCAACATTTTCTGTAGGACATAGTCAGTCAGCATTTTCTGTAGGACATCGTCAGTCAACATTTTCTGTAGGACATCTTCAGTCAACATTTTCTGTAGGACGTCGTCAGCCAGCAGTTTCTACTGGACGTCGTCCGTCAATTCAACAGTTTCTGCAAGACGTCGTCAGACATTTTCTTTAGGACGTCATCAGCCAACAGTTACTGTAATCTTTGTTGGCTCAGTATCGCGTCCTCATTTTTGCCCTTTATGTAAGATCCCCTCGACTGGCGTACGTAGATCCCCTATTGATGCCGAGCGCGCGTGATCGTCTTCAAATCGCATTATGCTCCACCAAACAGGTCCGTTGGGCGATAGAACGAGGTCGTATATTACATGCTATAACAATGATCATCGATACAGCGTGATAAACACATAAATCTACCTCACCTCACACGTACACGTAAACGGAGACGAGGTTTGTCTTGCACATGCACACAACCGTAACCTCTACGCCATTGAAGCAAGGTGGTTTAGGTGCAAATGCAGGAAACCCAATACGAGAAACGGCCGCGTTCACAGCGGGCGCACACGCGAAGCTTTGCAAAATGGATAATAGGAAAAGACGTATTAGTCTGACAGCGCCTATGCGTAAATTTTCTTTTTACAGAAAACTGAACGCATTGTTCTAGAAACAGAAGGGGCTCTGTATCTCCTCAGTCGGTCTCCTCCCTTCCTTCCCGGAGCCCCCTCCACGACCCGACAGAATCCAGGTATCTATCGGTATTTCGTTTACGGTTTTAAAGAAGGGAAAAAATGGTAATAGGTACACGAACCGTTTTCCGTTTTATTTTCAATGTTAAAAACAGTAAACGGTATACGAACCGTTTTCTATTTTTCTATCTTTAATGTTGAAAGCGGTAATAGGCAAATAAACCGCTTTCCGTTTTCCTATATTGTCAGTGTTGACGACGCTAAACGGCAGACGAACCGTCTTCTCTTTTCCTACCTTCGGTTTTCAAAAAGGTCAACCGTACAA
>JACVVK020000083.1:1115000-1122500 GCA_018292915.2 Batillaria attramentaria
AGTTAAGCCGTCGCGGCCGTCAGCGGCCGGCATCAACCACCGCACCACCACCACCACCACCGCCGCCGCCGCCGCGGTAGTTGTAGTTGTGGGTGTGTCTGCGGTGCCAATTAACCGGAGACAGCACGGGGCTGCCAGGGAAGAAAAAGACGTAACCATAAAGCCAGCCCACAAAAGATGAGAATAGCAGACACGTGTACGAAACCGGCTCATCGCCTGCCGTTGGCCCTTAACCACCTGCTCCTGGGCTCGCTGGGAAGCTATTAACCTGGGGCTGATTATCCATTCCCCTATCCCCCCTCCGAGTCCTCAGTTGCGCATCAGGCTACCTTTACCTTTAAAACCGCTCCGTCTCTGTCAGCGCTGGAATAGAAGGTCTGTTTCTTATTCATCCAGCCTCGGAATTTACGGTGGGGGAAGGTGTGTGCCTGTTTGAGTACGCGTGTGTGTGTGTGTGTGTGTGTGTGTGTGTGTGTGTGTGTGTGTGTGTGTGTGTGTGTGTAATTAGACCTACATTGGGAGGTTAGTGGCTAGGAGACAAAGTCAGGTTTTTTGTTCCAAATTATTGAAATTTACGATGCATGAGGTGTGTCCGTCTGTAGAGAGAGAGAGAGAGAGAGAGAGAGAGAGAGACGGACAGATTGACAGACAGACAGCGACACAGAGGCAGGCAGGCAGGCAGGCAGGCAGACAATGACTGCGACAGACACAGTTGGAGAACGCCCTGAGCCACTTTTTCGCTCGAATGGCCCAGGTCGGCCGCCATCACTGATTATCGTGGGTGAAGATGAACCGACAACAGACATGAACCGACAACCAACAACCTACCCGGACGCGCCGCTCTCAAGACTTCAGTTCTGGGTCAATCACAAAATAACACCATGAATGGTAAAACGTGCCCTGATCCGGATCCAAGATTCCACAGCCGGAAATCCGGGCCCGGCGGCTGTGTCCAGAACAGCCAGCAAAGAATCGAAGGAAAAACGGGTTTTGCCAGACAGACAGACAAAGGGGGGCCACTCAGTCATGTCATGTCCGGGAGGTGGCGTACGACTTCCTGTTCAGTCATCTCTCTGGAGCAGTGCCCGAGGCCTCACCTGGGATCGTGTGAGATCGGCGTTGTGTGGCGTTGTTTGGTGTCTGATTATCGTTTACAAAAGGGTCTGACTGGCTGTGATACATGTATTTAATTAGGTGCCGGACGGCAGCGGCCAACGTTGGTGTCACGTACAAGCAAAAACACAAACTTGCCAGGCGCCTCAGAGACTCGGTGGTAATTGGGTTGTGTGCGGGTGTAACGTCCTTTTCCCCCACAACAAGTACGGGTGGTATCAAAGACGGGTCAACGAGGGAAAAGCCAGCAGTAATGTTTGACACACACACAGCCGGGACTCGAACCCACGACCCGCGGAGCACTAACGGTCCACCGCTCTACCATTCGGCTATTCCCCCATGATGTACGTGATGTATAGAGTTACAAATAATTGAATTCTGGTGTTCGTACGTGTTGTCAGGG
Organism: Batillaria attramentaria; assembly: GCA_018292915.2. Classification (NCBI taxonomy): domain Eukaryota; kingdom Metazoa; phylum Mollusca; class Gastropoda; family Batillariidae; genus Batillaria; species Batillaria attramentaria. Next base: position 1,116,517 of record JACVVK020000083.1, read on the forward strand.
GGGGGGGGGGGGGGGGGAAGAAAAAAAAAACCCGACCCCCCCCCCCCCCCCCCCAACAACAAAAAAAAAAAAAAACCCCGCACACACAAAAACGGCCGGCACTGCGATGTTGATTGTAATCATGATCACCGGGGTCTTGCTTTCTGATAGCACACCGACCATCAAAGCTCACCCACCACCACGTGGTCGACTTGCACAGCTATAGATTATCGGTTCCCCCTCTTTTACCTGAACTGGGGGAAAGGCACCCCGGGCAGCCGACCTGTCTTTTAATCACTCGGGTCGCCATCTTCCCTGCTGAGGGGCAGACCACTCGAGATAGGCTTCTTTCTTTTAGTTCTTTCCCTTTCCAAGCTGGTTTGTGCTTCTGCCAATGAGATCTGACATGTACACAGCTTCAGATCTCGCTGCACTCAGGTAAAAAAAAAAATGGGAAAAAAAGAAAAAAAAATCTAAGAGTGAGTGGGAGTTTTTGGAACTGGAGAACTAGCTCAGCGGCGTGAAATGGGAAGTGAAAGGGAAATTGCTTGATAATGATACCAATCTCTGGCAAAAGGTGAAAATATTTCTCTAGGAAGATCCGCTGCAAAGGAAGACGTAAAGTTGCAGCAGGGGCGTGCAGCACCTAATAACGTCCCCTTTATACCAGTGGCAAAAATACACTTTAGCTCCAGAGGTATTAAAAGGCCAACGTGGAGGAAGATTGAAACGATACCGCTATTTCTGGAATAGCGCTCTAAGCTATACTTACTGATGTACAATCTGGCACTGTAGATGTAGATCAAGGACTCAGCCTACACCCGCTACTAAAGTGTAGCGAACAGATAGAGTCGAGTACTGGTAGGAAACATACTTACGACTGTCATTAGTACTACGCATCAAACTTTTCATTTCAATAATTATGAGAGCCGGATCTGCACCTGCCATACTTCTGCCGGTCAAATGTACCACGCATCTCTCTGTTCTATCAATTGATTATGCATCAAACGTTTCATTTCAATAATAATTATGAGAGCGCGAGCCGGATCTGCATCTGCCATACTTCTGACGGTCAAATGTACCACGCATCTATCCTTTCTATCGATTGATTATGCTTTTACAAATCAAGATTCTGCCAGGCAAGTAAATTACAATACTAATCTCAATTAAAAACTCACATAACCTGTATAGCTTTTAGACAGTGTACACAATCAGTGTCCTAAGTGCGTAAATTATAACGAGCAGCACTCCACCTTCTCGGACCTGTCTTGGACGGCGAGTTTACCAAAAATGTGTAGTGAACGTGAAGATCAAGCTACGGTGCTTTAATCGATGCCGGGTCATCCGTGCGTATCTGGTGTCAGTCGTGCGAGGCAGTAAACATCCAGAGACTGAGTGCAGTTATCAGACCACAGAGTGACTCAGTGAGTCAGTCTGATGGGCTAAACCTAAACTGAAGAAGTACAGGAACAACTTTTTCTTTTTTTTTTTTTTACCTGCCAAGGTACCTGGCTGCCTGCATGTATGCACAGAAGTGTGAAGAGTGGGTTGGGTAGGTTTTGAAAGTTTAACGCCCTTTTCCACCACGTGTGGCTGATATCAAAGACCGGGCACCGAGAAAAAGGTCAGAACTGTTCAGAAGCCCGATTTCGAGCATCGGAAAATCGGATACTCGGTCACTCGAGGGTTGCTGTCCTTACTCAGTGACATTATAGTATAAGCACAAAAGCAAACAGACAAACAAACAACTGTTATTGTTTTGAACATCAGTAGTATTAATATAATCAAAATGTCCATGTAAGGAACACAGATTAATTGAACATGTAAGAAACATAGAAATGGAAAAATAAACCAATGAAGAAAGGTTGCCCGACATATATTTTTTTAAAAAGGGGAAAAAACAGAAACAAACAATAAAGAAAACAAAATTTAAAAGATAAAAGTCAGTAGCATCCTGCGTGCAACTGAGGTTAAAAACAAACAAACAAACAAACAAACTGTTATTGTTTTGACGTGCCTCATTTAGCCATTACAGCCACATCAGAAACATCAGCCAGTCTGTGTAAACAGTCGTACAGACGCAATACCACAAAAAGTCGTCTGGAACATTTCTACAGTATACGCATCAATTTACCCAAGACCTGGCATGTCTTTCGCAGCTCAGTGCGTTCCGCGGATACCCCAGCAACGTTTGAGAGACATTGCGGTGAGAAGACAGGATCGCGTTGTTGTGTAAACTCTGCCAGCTTCAATCGTGCCCTCCTGACAAATAGGAGGTCGGGCGAGTTCGTTGCTTTCAACGTTCACGACAATGTGTGCATTCCCGGCTGCAATGATAGCCGATCTCGGGGTACAATTGGCTTCTGTTCTGCACAATGAAGCAGCAACTGTTTGGCGTAAGGTGTGCTGCAGCAGAATGACGTTAGTCGTAATTTTTGTGAAAGTTGGGTGCACTGCCCGTTTCACTTTTTTATGCTCTGAACCTGAGAGCTTCGGATATTCTGAAGGGAAATCATCCCTATCGCACTCCTGTATTTTTATACACCTATACAGTTATACAGAATGACGTTCGTCGTAATTTCTGTGCCTGTAGAGTTCACTGTCCGTCCTCCTTTTCGTGCTCTGTAGGTGGAGAGCTTTGGATGTTCCGAAGGCAAACCATACCTATCGCACACTTATATTTGATACAGTTATTTTGTTGTTGTTGCTGTTGTTTGCTTGTTTTTTGTTGTTGTTTTGTTTGTTCGTTTGTTTGTTTGTTTTTGTGGGGTTTTTATGCTGAAACGGCTAGTAAGTAGTTAGTGACAAAATTATTCATTTCAGTAGCTGCATTTATTCAGTTTGAAGAAAAAAAAAGGACTGAAACGACATGATGTTTTTGGTTGACGTAGCATGGAATAATTGCGCTTCCAAAAAATGACAATGATGCCACTTCAGTGTGTCTGTGCCTGCATTAAACTACTTCAGACACATTTCTTTGGAAAAAAAATCGACAGGAACAAAAACATCAAGAACTACGAGGGAATGCAAATCACTTTCTACAAACGGAATCGAAAACTTTACGTTTGAAATGTTGATGTACAGCTGAAAAATAAGATTCACACACACACAGATTACCGATTTAAGTGGGGGAGCCGGATTGGTCGAATGGTAGAGCGTTGGAACTTCTAATGCTCGGGTCGTGAGTTCGATCCCGACTGGGGCCAAATATTTGTGCTGGCTTTTTCATCGTTGCTCCGTCTTTGACATCACCCTATGTGGTGGAAAAGGACGTTAAACCCCCAAACACCCACCCCCAATCGATTTAAGTGACTCGTAAAGCGGCGTTTCAACCCATCAGAGTCCTGCCAGCCTTGCAGTGTTCATATCCACGGAGAAAAGAGTGGCCAACAAAGAAAGCGCCCTTGTGGCAAGAGCCCCAGACGGGCAATCTGGAACTGAGGGTCCAGGGAAACACAGGCATGTGCACCGATCACCGAGGTACCCTGCTGGCAATAAACGTGGTTTATGGAGGAAACATCTCCAGCGACGAACACTGACTGACGTACCGACAGACCTTCCATCCAGCAAGAAACTGTACCTGCCTACCGACTACAAAACCCCGCACAGGCTTAACGTGATTCATCTTGCACATCTGCAGGGGTACTGAAGGCCGTCGATAAGATATGGTTCTCTGTCACTGACAACCGGCTGCAATAAGGAACAGTCACACACACGCTGACTCGAAGCTAGTGCTCTAGCTGGTGTGAGCAAGCCAAAAGAAATGTCGAAAAAGAGTTTGAAACAGATGCGTATGACTACTGTTGCATGTGTGTTTCTAGAAGGACCATAAGACGTGTTTTTGCAATTTCTGACTTCGTCTTGCCACTCTAGCTTCATACAAGCACCCTGCACAATCCACTACACGACCTACGAATGATCTTTTGATGAACGAAGTTTTGATTGAAGCGGAAACCTTTCAGCCGTTGAAGGAAGGAAGAGTGAGTGAGTTTTTGAGGCTTAACGCCGCGCAAGCCACAAGACTAATTCGCGCCTAAGTGTGTCTGCACTACACGAAAAAAAAAAAAAAGTGTAACGTTGGGCAGCTGATGCAAACTGATCTACGGGGCAAAGTAAACCTAGGACATGCAGGAGACGCTGCACCTTCATGCTAGTTTCTCGAACGTTGAAGGAATGAAGACTTTCGGTTGTACTTCAGGACTTACAGCTGGAAATGAGGTTGAAATTTAGTACAGTTGTTAATGGTACCAGGCGTATTACGATGTGAAATTCTGCATGATCCGTAACTCTAAAACAAATTGGAATGTGCATGTTTGAGAGACGACAACAGACTGCAATGACTCATCGCCAGTTACACACTGGCTAAAACAACAACCACCGGCTGCAATAAGTAGCCGTTAGTCACACACTGGTTTAAAAGACGACAAACGATTGCAATGAGTAACCCATCAGTTACAGACTGCTTAAAAGAGGACAACCAGCTGCAATCAGTAAGCATCAGTTATACAATGGCAGTGACAACCGGCTGCAATAAGTTACCGCCAGTTAAACACAGTCACCAACAACCGGCCGCAAGATGTAATCGCCAAATACACACGGACTAAAAAAAAAAAACCTGACGACAACCGGCTGCAAGAAGTACCCGTCAGTTACACGCTGGTTTACCATGGTAAACGATGACAACCGGCTGCAATAAGTAACCTAAAGTTATACAATGTCAGTGACAACCGGCTACAGAAAGTTACCATCAATTAAACGCCGTCACTAAAGGCCACAAGAAGTAATCGCCAATTGCATAAGGGCTACAAAAACAAACAAAAAAACAAAAAAAAAAAAACAGACGACAACCGGCTGCAAGAAGTAACCGTCAGTTACACACTGGTTTACTATAGTACAGGATCACAACCCTCCTGCAGGATGTATCAGTGAGTTACAGACTGGCTTTAAGGACGAGCAATATCGGGCTGTCTGATCTACACAAAGCAGGAGTCACCCGAAAATTGCCGAATCGCTGAGTCAGACTGAGAATCAACAGGACGGCGACAAACGGGTCATTATTTCTCCATTCTTCTCTTCATCAAGTTTGATTCTCTGTGATGAACGGAGACGGGGGGAAGAAGGGGTGGGGGGTGGGGGTGAATGTATTGCTATCAGTCTGTACCCGGTCCCTTGCAATAACAACATCTCCGCCATGATTGATTTACTGAAATATCAATAAAACTCCTAAAGTTCAATCTTTCTGCGCACTTCACGGCGCCCGGCCTCTCCTGTCAGCGGAGGAAGGAAAATCGAAGACAGAGCACCAAGATGCTGTAATGGCGCCCAGTCTATTTTGGTCCGCTTTGAAAGGCTGCTGTGCTATTGAAAAGATCAAAACACGGCCTATTCTTAGCACCTCCCGGGTCTAAAAATAAAGAAAAAGGGAGGTAAGAATAGCAAAGGATCGATAACCAACTCATCTAGCGCCCGGGAGGAAGCGTAAGCATGACACAGGATTACGGGCGTCTGATGGAGAATAAGCCGACGAATGAATAACATTACACTTGACATCTGGCGCAATGCGACCCGCTGTCCCAGGATGAGTGTTGCTTGTTATCCTCTACTGTTGTTGACGTGCAGAAGTTTCTCTGCTGAGAGAACGACAAGGTAGCTAGCTCTCGTATCACCCACGGTCACTGCAATCCGATCAACACACGTCCCCTGATTCTGTGGTAAACGAGGAACAAGGACTGTGTTTGTGTCTGGGTGGTTTTCGTCGTCTGCTGCAGCAGGCGTAAGGACACAAACTGACCGTGGGGTCATGTTTGGTTTCTATTTGGGCAACCCTGTTCGGCGAGTGTGCTAGTTTGTATGCTTTTGTTGTCGTGAAAAAGCGTGATTTTCGTTATGTACGTCAAGGTGTATGCCAGGCAACGGCAACACGAGGCAAGCTGCCGGTGAAGCTGGGACTTTTTGCACAGATGTCGGGCACAAGTGACGGAAGCGGATTTGTGTGAACCGGCTCT
>JACVVK020000083.1:1127500-1147500 GCA_018292915.2 Batillaria attramentaria
GAGGGGGGGGTGGGGGGGGGTACGGGGGAGGGGGGGGGGGTGATGACGCATTCTCACTGTGCTCACGGAAACGCTGGGCAGTCATGCGTACCCCTCGCGACACATTGTTCCAGAAGAGGTCAAGCATGATGTGTGATGGTGGATTGACGCCACACATGAGTAGGTCGCCAAAGCCTGATCGGATGAGGAGGCGAATCTGATTGTGAGAACCTCCTGAGGAGACGAGTCTGACTAGGAGTATCTCCTTCGCGTGATCCAGCGAAAGGTCATGTACATCGTCACAGCAGGAAGTTCTGCACCCTTGAGAGCCCTCTCATCGTCCGCAGAAACCCCGCGGAAGGGATGTTGCCACGTGATGGAGGCATGTCATTGATAAAAGGGATCGATTTAAAATGAAAAAAAATGAAGGGGGAGGGAAATCGATATGAGGAATTAGAATGACCTGCAGAACGGTCTGGGAATTCAGGTGACATGTGTCTCAGTCCCATTCACCGTTAGTTATCAAGGTTCAATGCCGCGGTAGCCATTCCTTCATCACACACACACACACACACACACACACACACACACACACACACACACACACACACACACACACACACACACGCACGGACGCACGGACGCACACACGCATTACCTTGGCCGTTCCTCAGGCTTACTCCGAGGTAACACAGAAAGAACTCCAATACTAAGAGAAACGGAAACGGTAATGACTGCGAAGTGGTTACAAGTTAAGCAAATAAAAGCGACACAAAAGGGACAGAAACCACTTAACTTTGACAAGAAAGGGGCCGTTTTTCACCCAGACAACGACTGTGACTAACGCGTTACTACAACTGATGCAAAGACGTGTGCACGCTCAGAGTTCAAAGTTAAGTGGTTTCTGTCCCTTTTGTGTCGCTTTTATTTTCCAATACTAAGGTTTATATGCCAAACGCAAAAATTAATATTACCTACACGGAAAACAAAACAGTTGTATTACAACGTACTATTTGGCACCTTGCATTGCACAAAGCACTAATGTCCTAAACGAGCGATAACGAGGGGAAGGAGGAAGGGGGGCCCTTACAGAGTCACACCAGGGCCCGTATGTAAAACTCGAGGTTACTTTAACCCACGGCTACGGGCCTAACGCAGACTAGGACAAAAGAAACCCAAAACAAAATGAAATAAAAACAGGAAGCGAAGAGAGAAAGACAAAACTCCTTCTATAACGGCACAGGCACCTTGCTGGAATGGCCCCGCTTCCTGATTGAAAACAAAACAAAACAAAACAAAAACCAGAAAATTTAACCCTAGGGCTAGTTTAGTTCGAGGTTAGACTCTAACCCGGGGCTAAACTCCCTAACCCCGACTTCTACATGCGGGCCCAGATGTCAGGGTCCATACGAAATGCATGCTTGTCACTTTCACGCCGTGTGAGCGTGTTTCCAAACAGTAGCACCGTCGCGTGTGTCCATTTTCAAATTTGAGTAGCACCGAGTGTTTCCAGCTGACCGCCGTCTGTCGGCGTGGAGCTAAGAAAGGGGCCGTTTTTCACCCAGACAACGACTGTGACTAACGCGTTACTACAACTGATGCAAAGACGTGTGCACGCTCAGAGTTCAAACATGATTATGGTTTTATTACGTGGGAGCAATCATTGTCGAAACTTCTGGGTAGCACCGGAAACAGCCGCGTCCTTTTTGGTTACACCCCGTGACTTTGTACAACGAATGACAAGCGGATACCATAGACACCGGCATTAGTCACGTGAAGAAAAAAAAGGAGGGGGGGGGGGGGGGGGGGGGAGGGAGGGGGGAGGGAGAGGCTGAGATAGTGAGAGCGGGAGAAGCCATGCAGACAAATTTCCGTGAGTGACCAAGATCTGTCTTATGATTTCCCTGAAGGGATGGAACAGAGCGAATCCAAAAAGGTCCTTGCTCTGTTCGTCTCGTCCCCCCCCCCATTATAAGCAGAATTCCAGTCTTCTCTCAGTGTTCGTATCGATCGATGTTCTTGCTCTGGTCAGGCGCGGCATATATATGTGGAGACATCGGAGCACACATACGCGTATAACATCACTGTCTTTACCAGTCCTTGTTGCAAAGGACTTTTTTAAGCTTTTGTTACTTTGGTGCTGAGAGAGAGAGAGAGAGAGAGACACACACACACACACACACACTGAGAGAGAGAGAGAGAGAGAGAGAGAGAGAGACACACACACACACACAGACAGACAGACAGACAGACAGACAGGCAGGCAGGCAGGCAGGCAGGCAGGCAGACAGAGCATAGCCACATTGCATGTCAAGGTCAGTGCAACTGAATACACATTCTAACACACACGACTAACTACCTATCAGTTTCAGAGTTGACACGAAAAATGCATGCTTGCTGCGGTTTTGGGTATGCAAGAGAGACAACTCATACGGACAATAATCTCTGAGACAGGCTGAAAATACGCTTCTGTACACACTGTGCAATGACACGGCGACTACTCAGTTGTTCAGAACTGTCCACTTTTCTTGTCACCGATCATGTTTGGTTTGGTTTTGTTTCAGTTTCTTTTATTCATTATTAGTTGTCTCGGCTCAGGTCTCGGTTAGCTTCTTTCACGTCAGTACAGACGCTAACATCAGTGGAGCCGATGGTAGCAGCGTGACCGTCCAGGTGCATTTCCTGTACATGCTCGGCGAAAGACAGTACAGCCTTCAAGTAGCACTTTCCTCCCCTAATAACAGCAAGTGCGTCATTTGCACCTCCAACGCCAGCCCGGCCCGGCCCTTTCCGCTGGAAATAAACACTGCACCAAAAGTAACCCGGCCCACCTGTTCAACATTTTGGGCGAAGAAGACTGTCCGAGGGGCAGATATCTTGATCTACTCAGGTACACGAGTACACTTGCCGTAAGGCTTGCTGTTCTGAAAGTTGACGGAGCCCATGCTGCAATTTTCAGTTCACTGAGTCAAGTTTTGTGAAGGCGAATGGTTGAGTAGTGAGGAAATACTGGCTGAAGCCTCTCTGTTCGCAATGAATCCTGAGAGGGAAAACCGCTGCTTACCGGCAAAGTTATAAGGGTGCGGGTGGGTGGGTGTGCGTTTGGGAGTTTAACGTCATTTTCCCCCACGTATGGGTGATATCACAGCCGGGGCAACGAGAAAAGGGCCAGCACAAATATTTGGCCCACGCCAGGATTCGAACTCACGACCCGAGCATTGAAAGTCCAACGCTCTACCATTCGGCTATCCCGGCTCCCCTTACAAAATTCTAAGGGTGTCTGCCAAATGAAGAAATGTTCCATTTTGCCATTGCAGCCATTTTCGTGACTTTGCAGCTTCTAATATTAAACAAATATGACTTTCTTTGGCCTTCGTTTCCACTCCTGTACAATAGTTCAATGGAAAAAGTCTCTAAGAGTAGCCACATTCAGCGCCGTCTATTCAAGTTGGTCCCGATTAGCGTGCAACCAAAGCAACGTCGTCTCAGTGTTTTTTTGTTGTTGTTGTTGTTGTTTTTTTTTTTTTTTTTTTTTTAGCAGTACGCTTCTAGAACATCGTATGTATACCAAAGCGAGTCACCACAATGGTCTCAGATGCTATACTGTGACTCAAGTGACTAGTTCTGATGCACGAACTAAGCGCATCCGGTGAAACGTTTTTCACAACTGACGTTGTCGTATGCGAGACAAAGGAGAGAGAGCTACACACATGCAAGCTACATATTATGCACAGAGAGAGAGAGAGAGGTGGGTGGGTGGGTGTTTGGGGGTTTAACGTACTTATCCACCTCATACGGGTGATATCAAAGACGGGGCAACGATGAAAAAGCCAGCACAAATATTTGGCCCCAGCCGGGATCGAACTCACGACCCGAGCATAGAAGTCCAACGCTCTACAATTCGACCACCCCGGCTCCCCGTATGCGAGACAACGCTATTAAATGAGACTTTAAGTTCGACAAAATTTGGCTGATATCTCATCATGACTGGGTAGCGTAACACATTGAACAGATGAGTCCGTAAGGTCAGCCCGACGATCACTAATCAAAAGTACGTACTGTACATCAGTGTATATAATTTTTGTGGGTTTTCGTTGTTTCGGGTTTTGTTGTTGTTGTTGTTGTTTTTAGGGGGACACAAACAAAAGGTCGGAGCCCATCATACAGACGTATACACCTGTGGTTGAACTTATTCAGCGATAAAACAACAGCACGGAGAGAAAAGCAAACTAATGTACGTCTAAATGGAATTGTTAATGCAGCGTTCTAACTGTCATGTCTTATTTTGTATGACAAAAATGTGAACAGCGGCGGAAAATCAAGTTTACTGCGGCGCGTGCTCTCTCTCTCTCTCTCTCTCTCACACACACACACACACACACACACACACACACACACACACACACACACACACACACACACACACACACACACACACACACACACACCTGAATGGACGTGAAGTCGGTTAAATACATAGCTGAATCCAATTACAGGTAGTTCGCGTTCCAGTTCCTCATAACGCAGCTGTTGAACCGGCCTTGGGTTGGCCCACGATGTGCTGTACTCATGTGCCGACTGCTGTGTTGCAAAACTCAATTCCGCCTCAAATGCCAACACAGTGAGACAGCCGTGCTGTTAACTGAAAATCAAGCGGTTCAGTGGACGTACCGTGAACAGACCACAGGTAGATTCTCATATCTCAGCTCAACACACACACACGATGCACGATGTAGGCCTACCAAATAAAATTTCGTATTCGTATTCGTATACAAACACGATGCACACTACAACAGTCAAGCGGTGTTATGGGCAGAAAACAGGTGGGTTTGGAGGTTTTTCTTGAAAGTTTCAAGGGAGCGTGCTTGGCGGAGTGAATGAGGGAGAGAATTCCAGAAGGCAGAGGCAGATCAAGCCGAGAAGTTTCTGTCGGCAGCAACAATGGCCGTCGCATTCTCAGTAAACCTCCACAGCAGCCAAACAAGGCCGCCGGAAAAACACGAAGGACTTTTGTATGTCTGCAATCCTCTGGCGAATTCTTCGTCTCTATGGGCTGTTGCTGGCTGGATTTTCTTTTCCCTGTAATTGTGCAGCGAGGAATTATTTTCTCTGGCTGCAAAACGGGAGGGAGATTGTAAATCTCTGTTCCAAAATGGAAGCAGAATTCCCAAAGCAATTTCCCTGTCGCGGCGTCAGTCTACATCAGAAGAGTAAGTTAGATCTTAGGTCGAGCCTAGGGACTGAGGCCGCAGAGGAGAAATGGATGGACACACACACACACACACACACACACACACACACACACACACACACACACACACACAGACACACACAGAGACACACACACACACAAACCGTCCGCAAGCAAAATTTCAATAGGGCTAATCTACATATTATCTTTGCAAGCTACATATTATGCACAGAGAGAGAGAGAGAGAGAGAGGTGGGTGGGTGGGTGTTTGGGAGTTTAACGTCCTTTTCTGCCACCATAAAAGGGTGATATCAAAGACGAGGCAACGAGAAAAAGGCCAGCACAAATATTTGGCCCCAGCCGGGATTCGAACTTACGACCCGAGCATTGAAAGTCCAACGCTCTACCATTCGGCCATCCCGGCTCCCAGAGAGAGAGAGAGAGAGAGAGGGGGGGGGGGGGCAGGCAGACAGACAGACAGACAGACAGAGACAGAATCAATTCTAACCAGGTATGTATGAACAACGTGCGTCAAACACTGCAACAGCTGTGTATAGTTCGTTTGTTAGCTTTCCAGTTTTTCGTATCATATGTCACAGGGAATTTCGATTACACATAGAGCAGTCTGTTAATGTCAGACGCAATTTGAACATTTATGAGCACACACACACACACACACACACACACACACACACACACACACACACACACACACACACACACACACACACACAGCTGTTCACATGTGTATAAGTTGGACATGTATTTTTAATCAATGTTGAATATGAAGCGTGCGAAGGCCCCGGAAAGTCAGTATCAGCTCTGGTGCAAAAGAGTGTGCCTGTGATGAGGTGGGTGGCACGCTACCCAAGTTCCCTGATCGATAAGCTTGAAAACAAGGAAGTACCTAAAGTAGCTAGAATTTGCAGCATAACGGGCCTTCAGACTGCCTTCACGCATCACCCAAAACTTAATGACATCAACAGTGAGAGCACAGATACGGATTATAAAGAAAATACTATGCGCAGCGAATGACAATACGCCCCAAAATATCACGAAAGTCCACAGCCAAAGCCTCATGTGTAGGGTAAATTTAAGGGGTGAGTGAGTTTTTGAGGCTTAACGCCGCGCAAGCCACAAAGACTAATTCGCGGCTAAGTGTGTCTGCACTACGTGAAAAAAAAATGTAACGTTGGGCAACTGATGCAAACTGATCTACCGGGCAATATGAAGTAAGGTGAATTTAAACAAAGTCCAATATTCCCCTTTTTTGCTATGCTAGCAGGGACCACCTACCCCCTCATTCCCCTGTCGTAGGCTAGCTCTTCTGCCAGCCGCGCATGAATACAAATAGTCCACAAGCCAGGCTCTTTTTTCTTTCGCCATTTTCTTCTTGCCATTTTAAGTCACGGTATGTCCTTATACCTCCATGTGAATATTGCAGTTTGTGCCCTAACATGCCGTTTCATTTCAATTTTACTCTTAATTGACAGGGGAGACATCACAATTTTGCCTGATCACTCCTGTCGTACTGTACCAGAACCAGAATTCCTCGTGAAAGGTGACCACCTCCCATCAAAATGAAGCCCGACACCTGCTCGATATGCATATAACACTGATTGGACATATTACATGCACAGATTGAACGTTCCAACGACACCCTTGCTTATTTATGGAAAGGGCCTGAAATGAGAAGAAATGAATTGAAATGGCTTCATTTGAAAACGCTGAAAGTTGTTGGTATGTCGACCCATTACCAAACTTGTTGTTCCTAAAAACTGTAATCATCCATACCACGAACGGGAACAAAAAGTGGCTATTGAATTGTTCTGAGTTGTAAAGAAGCTACGGTCGGTCGGTCTACTTGTCTCCACGGGACAAACAGGATACAAACAGGATACAAACAGGATACATACGGGCTGCTCCCAAACACACTTGGGGTATTTACTGACACACATCAAAGACAGGCGACACAATGGACGCACTGAATTCGCCAACATGTTTCGGATCACAGCGAGCAAGTACAGATCGAAATTTCAATTGTTCAGTTCCCGTAGAAAGTCAGTGTCCAAACACTCCACTCCACTTGGAGACAATGCAGGAAGATGAGATTGAAAGGGAAGCCTGCTCCAGCATTAGAATAACCAATAGAAGTGTGTTTACAGACTAGCCTATTCATACAGTCTCTCTCTCTCTCTCTCTCTCTGAATCGTAGAGCGTTGGACTTTCAGTGTTCGGGTCGCGAGTTCGAATCCAGGCGTGGGCCAAATATTTGTGCGGGCCTTTTTATCGTTGCCCCGTCTTTGATATAACCCATACGTGATGGAAAAGAACGTTAAACGCCCAAACACCCCCTCCCCCCCCCTCTCTCTCGATCTCTCTCGTGTTGTATGCTCGCACCGCTACTTCAGGTTCCCCCCCCCTCCCCACCCGCTCCCTTCTTCTCGTAATCCAGGTTGCACCAATCCAATCGACAGCTTTAGTCCGTCCTATCGCGTGTTTTCTTTAGCGCATCTCATCTAGGAGACACACTCGAGATAACTTTTTTACGCACAACGGAACAACAAACTCACTGTTTAGGGGTATTTTTTCTCCCAGACGAATCAGTAACACTTTGCACAATTTATCTGCCGTTTTTCGGAGAACCGCGCTGCTTCTTAATTGAAATCTGATGACATGTTTATCTCGAACGCAAGAAACGATCATTTCAACGCGACCCGACAGTTCCCTGAACCTCTGCGCACTTGCGTCCACTTCTTCATCGTTGTGCGCTGCAGAGCCTAGCTGCAATACGTGTACTAGTAGCATCCGGCTCTGAAGTGTATTACTGTTGCATGAAGTAGTAACTGGGTCTACAGCGCACTCCTGCTACATGTACTAGTAACTCAGGTAAGCTTTTTGCCTCGAGATAATGCGAACGTGTGTACACGAACAAAGGGATTTATTTGAGAAAACCGGGACGTGGGGGGGGGGGGGGAGAGTCTATCGAATACAGAAATAGACACAAAACAAAACAAACAATAAAGCGAAAAAAGGGGGTCAGATGGAAATACCCACAGACAGGCAAACTTAAAATAAGCTGAGCTATCATCCCCCGAACCCAAGCTATTTGCAGCAGCTCAGTCTGAGCGCAGAGACAGGGAAAACAAGAAGGAACGAGTGAACGAACACGCAAACGCACGAACTTCATCTGATTAATTGAAATAAGCGAGAGACAGAAAGACAGAGAGACAGACAGTTAGTTTGTTTGTTTGTTTGTTTGAGGGCTTAACGTCTTTTCCATCACATACATTTGACTACGAAAGTCAGTGCAACGAGGAAAAAGCCAGCACAAATATTTGGCACCTATTGGGATTCGAACTCAGAACTCGAGAACAGACTGACAGAGAGCGAGTTCGAGACAGACATGGACACAGACAGCCAACCGCCTTCAGACAGGGGACTGAGAGAGGGAGGAACGGAAAGGGGAAGGAAGGCGGGGGCGGGGGCAACATCTTTCCAGCCACAACAATCAATTCCAAGCAAAACGTAATATCTTGGTATAGTTTCACGCTCGAACATGACTTGAAAGGCGCACGGCAGTCGCAGAAAGGCGAGACTAATAGAACTGTCACGTTTTCTCCTATCACCAATCTTCAGTTCCCGTTGAAAGCGCGGCAGCATGGGGTGTCTGCGCGCGCAACGAAAGGGGAGATAACTCTGATTACACGATGAAAACACGACATCCGAGCCGCTCTGCGCATGGCAGTCGCGTTCTGGTGACCTAGTTTGTGCCGCTTCCGTGTCTTCCAGTGCACAAGTGTTGTCGTGGTTAGGGTTGCTGAGGATATTATTGACGACGACGACGATGATGATGATGATGATGATGATGATGATGATGATGATGATGATTATGATGGTGGTGGTGGTGGTGGTGGTGGTGGGTGGTGGTGGTGGTGGTGGTGGTGATGGTGATGTAGACGGTTGTCGGTTGAGATACATGAATTTTTTTTTTCTTTCCCCCCGACCCCAAAGGCGCCGTGAGCATGCTTACTGCATGGAAGTTGTTTTTGTAGCGCTATACAAATGGCCAATCATCATCATCATCATCATCATCATCAATGCATCAGTTCAGTTCTGCACAACTCACGGCTGCATATCCGCGTAGGGCAACGTTCTAGACCGATAGACCGATTCATTTTCGAAATGTCCGATTACCCTCTTACCGAGGCAGACATATGTCTCATCATTTCTGCATCACAGTGCAATATTTAGGACGCATCCCAGACTCGATTCCAAACAGGACCGAAGTTTGCCTTTCTTCTTCTCTGTTCAAGTCTGTATCTCTCCAACGCCTGTAGCGCCTCATTCTCTTTTTTTTTTTTCAAAATGATGGATGATGTTCCCCGACTTGTTTAGCTGTCTAACACAAGTTAGCTCTCTCCAGCCTTGAATTTCTGACGGTATAGCTGAATTTCGCGGGAAGCGGTATACCTGCCTGACCTTCAGCTTCAAACAGAAAGCCGGTGCGACCAGCAAATGGGACACAGCTACTGCTGTATTCCTGCCCTCTTTAGACAGCAGCACAATCATGTTCATCACCCATGAGTAGTAGGCGTTAGAGAAACAGGTTTATATTTTAGACAGCAGCACAATCATGTTCATCACCCATGAGTAGTAGGCGTTAGAGAAACAGGTTTATATTTTAGAAAATTTACGCGTCTGAGTGCGCCTGTATGTTCCCCCCCCCCCCAAAAAAAAAAAAAAAAAAAAAAAATGCCCATGCGACTAACAATCGGACGAAACTACTGCTATGTCCTGCCCCTTTATACAGCATCACATGCTAATCGCCCATGATAACTAGGCGTCACAGAAACAGATTTATATTTAAGAAAATTTGTGCTTCTAAGTGCGCCTCTACGCTCGAAACAAAACCCACCTATTCTAATGATGAGTGAAGCTTTGAATGCGATACACTGCCGTTCAGTGTTGGTTGTGCGAGCGAAAACTCAAATTCTTCCACTCAGCCGTTTCCCACCACACCTGATCACTACCCGACTCCTCGATATTCGCGTGGCGTAGTTTTCTCTTGGCGCAGTGCCAGCCTTTGACGTGCTGTCACTGTGCATATGTCTATAAGAGGTACGATGTTAGACAGTTAAAACAAACCAGCTAGACACGATTTGTGAACATAGAATTATGGAAAAGATGGGGTTAAAAAATAAAAAAAAGCCGGTACACTTCGGGCTGCGGAAGACTGAACCTGACAAAAGATAAACAGACCCAGGGAGTGAGCAGATAAGACAAGGCGGGAGAGTTCCACATCTATTACTTTACCGACGTCTTTCTTAGAGAGAGCTTCTTGCCAGAGCCGATGGCCGAAATTCAATTAACTTGCACGGATTCCTAGCCAGAATCAATAAAGCGTTGCTGCTCGTTCGTATTGTCGTAACCAGATTTTTACAAACACCGTTACTAATCGGATCTCTCTCTCTCTCTCTCTCTCTCTCTCTCTCGCTCGCTCGCTCTCAAAACGTAGCCCCATGCTTTCGGTAAACACTCCTTTTCTCTCGAAATTGCACCAGAAACCAGAAGTAGAATCTGGGAGGTTTATTTCGGTAAAATAGGTATTGCATTTTCCGAAATCCGCTTAGCGCTCGAAACAGAGCAAACTACGCACCTGCAGAACATTACATTACATCAGATCCCTGGGCGCCTCAAAGTGGAGAGGGGGCAAAAATCCAAATACTCAATTTTCAGAAGACTACTTCAGAAGCGGCAACGTAAATAGCGGCAACACAAGTTTCAACAACGACAACGATGACAGCAGGCGTCAGATAAAATCAAGTCTCTTCTTTGAATTAAAAAAAAATCACAAGTTATTTATCCCCTTCACTTTGGAATTACCAGCACGCACGGGAGTAGGGCGGGGAGGTGTGGAAAGAGGGGTGGTGTGGGGTGGGGTGGTGATAAACTGAAGATATGCAAGGGAATGAGCTATGACTGCAGTTGAAGGTGGTACGATTTTTCTCCACGAGGCAGCTGCCAGAAAAATAAAGCTGTCTGCATGAGCACATCTCTCTCTCTCTCCTCCTCCCCAAAACTGTTTCGCCCACACTAGCGAGCAATTAAACATCATTTTTTTTGGCCACTTTGCTGTATGGTTTAAAAGTTGCAGTATGCCGTCTGGAAGTCTAGCAAAACGGCAACAATCTATGCTGTGGTGTATGTACATGTTGTTCTCCGTAAGTGTATTCGTATGTCGCGTGAATTTGATGTTCACAGATTCGTGTACCCCTATTGCGCTCAAGAATAAACTTTCTTGACTTGACAGTATGTTTCTTTTCTGTTGTTTGTTGTTGTGTTTTTCCTTTCAATGCCCCAAGTGGGTCAGGAAAAATAAAAGACATTGACTTGTCACCGTTGCGAAGGAGGAGGAGAAGAAAATATGAAGAATACTACTTGGTAACCAACGAGGACGTCCTCGACATCAAACAGCGACACGATCAGTTGGGATTGTGCACAAACACCAAGACTGCTCACCACTCTTTCTGTTGAGATAACCTTGATTGTGTTTCTCTGCTTCAATTTCCCTCCTCACAATCACTGCCGCCCAACTTTGAACTGTGATGCTATTCAGCAACCAAGCCAAGCAGCCCTAATCGATTAAGTTTGTGTAGGAAACATCACCAACCTTGTAATTTATTTAAAACGGCTTCATCCAACACAAACGTGCTATAACTCTTTACCGAAGTGTTATAATTATGTTTGGTATGGATTACAATCATGTCTACTAAAAGACAGAAGTTTACTCATTCATAAACAACAAAAATTAAAATGGTATAATTGGAGACTAAAATCGGGAGTTCCGTCAGTCGATTACTATCGGCTGCCGTCAACTGATTTTGAATTCGGACAACCCAAACCAAAACATTTTCGTGCCTCCAACGTAGGAGACGTAACCTAGCGTCCGGCATGTGTTTGTCTCAATCGCTCCATACCCTTCAGCAAAAGACCTCTGCGCCACTAGCAAGACACCAGGGCATAGGTTTTAACAAGGTTACATTTTGTAAGTTTGACTGCTTTCTGGCTGCAAAAGCTACAGTTTTAAAAAAAAGGCCACACGGAGATAGTCGCTGTAAGAGAGACACCATGCTTGTCTGGAGACAAAAAGCACACAGATTCCACTACGGAAATCGGCTGACATCACGATCAGGCAGTTGGGCAATCAAAGCTTAAACAGGTTAACTGGCTGCCGAGTATGTGACTTGTCGATCAGGCCTTGTGTGCCCAGGAGACGGCGCTATCAATGACAAACTCCTTTCCTTAAATTGGCGGTTTATCTCCTGTACGATTCTGCACCGCGAGAACGGGCCGGTTACTGAGAACGTGGGGGCATTGACAGCAGCAGCCAGGTCTAGTCTGGCCAGGGGAGGAGTCACACAGGAAGGGCAGATCGTGGGCAGATCACGTACAACAGTTTGGCCAGCATTGATTAGGGTTCATCCGGCTCAAGGTAAACCTGAAAGGGGTTGAAGATAGCACCACACTCAGTTTGAAGGGGCTCTTTAGATGACTTCCTTACAGCTTTTCCGATTGCCGGATTGCGTTTGAAGGAGTTTGTGCCCTCCAGTTTGGGCGAGTACCAGAGGCAGCTAGACTAGGCAGCAGCTGAGAACAATCATTATTATTGTGGTGTGCACAATGGTCTTGCAAATCTGGATGGAATGGTGGAAGAACCTGTCCCTGGTTTACGCCCTTTGAGACCTTGAGAACGTGTTCAGCAACGGAAGAGAACTGACAGCCATATTTCGCTGAGGCAAACAAAGCTTTTTCTTTTCTTTTAATTTATGGCAGCTGTGCTACCATTCAGCCATAAGAACTCGTTTCGAAGAACCAAAAGACAGTACCATGCTGAGAGCAGTAACAAGAACTGCTAGAGAAGGAGAAGAAGAAGAAGAAGAAGAAGAAAATCCTGGGTAAACATCTGATCACGTATCAGTCGAAAGATCTCTCTCTCTCTCTCTCTCTCTCTCTCTCTACTTCTTTTACAGTTTTAAGGTTGCAAGGTTGAAAACTGGTTTGTTGATCCAAATGTCTTACCACCACCAACCCACCACCCTCCTCCCTCTTTCTCTCTCTCCCCAATATTTTCTGCTTTCGCCTTTCGCTTCGAGCAGACAAAAAATAAATAAAAAATAAAGAACACTACGCAGGAAAGGCGTGGATTTTACTTAACCCAATTAAGATGCCCATCTTTCAAGAAGGGGGTGATGTTTCGAAGAGGATGGACGGAAATACTTGTAGCGTCTTCACAGCCTCATCCACGGAGCGAAGAAGGTGTTTACTGCAGCATTAAGCGGCTTTACCGTTGCAGCATCAAAGGTGAACATTGCCCGGTGCCGGATGAACCCCTAACATCCACGTCTAGACGTGACTCACGTGCAAGCTCTCTCTCTCTCTCTCTCTCTCTCTCTCTCTGAGCGTGTAAAATAGGAAACTTTAAATATTTTGAAAACTGATCGTGAGACCAAAAGCTTTTTACCGTTTTTAAGTAAAGATCTCTCTCTCTCTCTCTCTGCTCGGGTCGTGAGTTTGAATCCAGGTTGGGGTCAAATATTTGTGCTGGTCTTTTCTTGTTGCCCCGTCTTTGGTATCACCCATATGTAGTGAAAAAGGACGTTACACTCCCAAAGACTTACACTCCCACCCCCCACCCCTCTCTGTCTCTCTGTGTGAGCGCAAAACAACATAGTTATGTTCTATGCGTTCATACGATTTTGGGTGTTTTAATTTGTTGTTAATCTGTCTGAATTTTGTCCCTTCTAGCATTTTGGATGTGTGAAGTTTTTAGCAACGGCAAGTTGGAACATTGGTCTGGAGACTAGTAACCTCTACCGTTCTCCAAAAAAAAATCATCTCTCTGAGTGGGTGGGTGGGTGTGACAAGGGGGAACTGCAAATATTTCCGCGAAAGAGCAAACTGAAATCAATGTCAGGCAGCGAAAACTCAAACATGACCTGATTAGCATTCGAAACCTATCAAACGCCTTGGGCTGAAGGGGGGAGGGGGGCAGAGAGAGAGAGAGAGAGAGCCCACTGTGATAAGAGTACATATAATTATTTCTATATTTTGTCAACTATATATGGTAGCTTCTTTTTCATCGTGTCTCAGCTGTTAACCTGAGCAGATCAGAGAGGATACACGCTTACATATACACAGGCTTATGGGATTGTCGAGGTATAACAAATTTATTTGCCAACGGATCGCCAACCGATTTCAAAGAAGAAACTCGATGACATGTAAGCACAACAAAAGCTCCTCTGTATGCTGTTACTGTTTTCGTTAATCGTACATAATGGTGATTTAAGAAAACGAAGCAAAGGTCAATCTAATCAGTGAACTTTCAAGGTTTTGTCCTGATATAAAATCCTCTTTACTTACTGAGATAAAAGACCAACAGCTGATAACGCGTGAATATACATGCCAACACGATTGCCGTTGGAAGCCGAGTCGATGGTGATTTGTTTTGTTTGGGTTTTTTTCTCACACGTGAAACGTCGGATATAAATACGCTGAGTTTTATGCGTTGGGGGTGTTAAGGCACTGATGAAAACAATGCAGTCTGGTAAGAAAAGAGAAGTGTCTTTTGGGTGTGCAGCTGCACCCATTAACCGCAGGGAACTAGTTGAAGGACAAATACAGGATGGGCAGGTTGATTTAGGGTTTCACGTTGTTTTCCACCACGTGAAGGTGATGTCAAAGACGGGGCAATGAGAAAACAAACAAACAAACAAACAAAACACCCAAGGGGCATCGAGATAAAAGACGACGACAACAGTTGAATGAAGACAATGGTGACAGTATAACTGACAGGATATCAGTCGTGAACTGTTGAACTGAACTGTTTGAACAAAAGTGAAGCTCGACAACGGAGGTTATTTGTTATGTCTATTCAAAGATGACAATGGTGATGGCGGTGGCGGTGGCGGTGGCGGTGGTGGTGGTGGTAGTTGTGGTGGTGACTGACGGTGCTGGTAATGGTGGTGGCGACGTCGAAGAATTCGCCCATCAAATTCAAATTTAAAAAAAAAAAACCTTACTGTCCATTAGATAACAGGTATAAACTGGAAAATCGTCTTTGGACTCCCAGCTCGAAACAAAATAAGAATGAAAAAATTAAGATTCTAAGCCAATAAAAACAACATAGAATTGGTTTGGCATCACGATATGATGATATATCAAGATATCAAGACCACCAAGGATGGTCCAGATTCAAAGAGTTCCAGCTACTGGTTCTTAGACCACTGGCCCTGTCTTTTAGACCAATGAGCTCAGTCAAACTCGCTGATACAGCCTGAAGGTGAATTCTAACTCCTTCACAAATGTACACTACATCTCTGCTTCACATGTGATATAGCCAGACCATTGCGCCTTCCTCAGCCGTAGAAGCTTCTAACAGAGAAGCACCATGGTCATTTTTGGGGAGAAATACCAGAAGTATCTATGCTCTCCGCTTCTAAACAGCCAAGGGGCGTCAACGACTAATAGTGTTGCTGCTGAATTTCTGCCCGCAAAAAAAACCAGGTCGGGACTTTGCGCGGTAAGAAAAGAAACAATGCCAGGTGATGATCATGCGAGGTGTCACAATCTCTGTTCAAGAGCGTGGGTTATGAGAAAAAAGCTCGTGTGGACGGCCACTTGATCCGCGGCGAGTCGTGTACAAACACCACACTGAGCTTGCCGCACCAAAATAGCACGACGGAACCGAGTCGAAGCAAGCAGAGGGATTACCTGCTGGTCTGTGAGGTAAAAACCGCCTTTAGGGTGAGGGTGAGGGTGGGGGTGGGGTGGGGGTGGGGGTGGGGTGGGGGGTGGGGTTGGTAAGAGGTGGGTAGGGGGTTTGAAGCGGAGTAGGTTCACTGTGTAATCCTCTGTCTCTCTCTCTCATCGTCATTGTCATCATTGTCCCTCTCTGGCCTCTAATATATTTTACGTAAAAAGTGGAGTACACGTGTGTCTAGTACGCCGGTGGTATTAACGCTCTCTCTCTCTCTCTCTCTCTCTCTCTCTTGTTCTTTTGCAAAGCATACTCTGAACTGAGACGAGATGCTCCGGTGTTACAAGGCGTACTCCCTGACTGTACAGATTGTGTTGAGAATGTACTAAGCGATGACTCTGACGACACTATCAGGCAGATTGCTCGCTTTCTGTATAAAGTTGTCTGTGCCAGAGACTCGACTAAGCAAGCACTGCAGCACACAAATGTAAACTAGTTGTCTTATAACCCCTTATTGGTGTGTTTGGCAAATGTTTGTTGTGAGCTTGATTCACCGAACAGTTTTACCCTGGATGATATCCCTGCATTATGTCTAATTCGCCCAACATTTATTGTCAGTTCTTGAAATGGACACACAAGTCTACTCAATAAACAAGTCAAGTCAAGTCTCTCTCTTTGATTAGTTAGACAATTGTAGTCCTTAGCAACGGCAGGTATGAAAGCTTACTGTTTAATGTTAACTGCATCTACAGTTGTAAAATAAAGATTCATCGATTATCTCTCTCTCTCTCTCTCTCTGAAATTGAAGACTAGCATTTCCTTCATTTCTGATCACTTCCGGTCTAAAGTCTCTCTCTCTCTCTCTCTTTGATCAGTTAGACAATTGTAGTCCTTAGCAACGGCAGGTATGAAAGCTTACTTTTTAATGTTAACTGCATCTACAGTTGTAAAATAAAGATTCATCGATTATCTCTCTCTCTCTCTCTCTCTGAAATTGAAGACTAGCATTTCCTTCATTTCTGATCACTTCCGGTCTAAAATCTCTCTCTCTCTCTCTAACTCCGCCCCCCCCCCCCCCCCCGCCCCCCTCTTAACCCCATATTCAGGATATCTGGTCAACGGCCTACATGATGATACTTTGCCATCAATCATCCAGACCTAACCGTAGCCATATCATCAGCCGATACATCTGACGGGCCCGTCTTTCATCAGCCACTTCAAAGTGTCACACCATTCCAAAGTACCTGCAGGGCATGGTGGACTACTTAAACAGACGCCGACCACAGAACGAGATCACCTGGCGATTGGCGGGAGCGTCGCTCTCTGTCCTAAAGAGATCGATTCTTGCCACATGGCAACAAAGAGTTTTCATCCCCAACACACACACACACACACACACACTCACACACACACACACGTGCCCAACTGGGTCACGCAGGTAATGTGAAATGAATAC
The DNA here is from genome assembly GCA_018292915.2 of Batillaria attramentaria. NCBI lineage: Eukaryota > Metazoa > Mollusca > Gastropoda > Batillariidae > Batillaria > Batillaria attramentaria. Next base: position 1,144,886 of record JACVVK020000083.1, read on the forward strand.
ACCAGAACAGTTTTTATTTATCATGACTGATCACGATTACATTTGCCCGGATGCCCATTTCGCCCGTTTTATTGTCAGAATTGTCTAAGCGAAATCGTGACCAACAATGCAGCACAGTTGTGCCTACTTTACATGACACAGCGTGTATTTATGAGCATAGTCTGAGTAAGAGTTTCTGTGTGTGTGTGTGTGTGTGTGTGTGTGTGTGTGTGTGTGTGTGTGTGTGTGTGTTTGCGTGACTACGTCCGCACTCTCTGAGACCGCGTGCGACTGTACCTAAGCTGCGGTCAAACGCCAACCCAGGAGTTAGGGCCAATTTTACCTAATGGTGTCAGCCACCACGCAATGTCTTAATAAAGCAAATGCGGCAATGGCACGGCCACCAAAGGTTTCCGCACAGTCCATTTTCGTTATTAATGACCAGCTCACACCGGTTACCAAACCGTGACAAGAACTACCTGCACTAGGAAACGTGACCGCGCCTGACGGTGGTCTAGTCACTCTGTCAGATTGTCATCTTCACGGGTCTGTGCATCAGAACCATTAGGATGAAAGAGCAAGAGTAAAGCCGGCTCTTAACTGGGCACTGCGGAGCGCCACAGTGCTGTCCACAGTTGTGACACAGTTGTGATTTTAGGGGTTTCTGCCGCGGTGGCGTCATCACAGCAACCTGGATTTCAAATAGCCACAACTGTGACTGTGGTTTCCACAACAGATTCTGACTGGCTGTACTACGTCACTCGGCGCGCAAACATGGCGGATATCTTCAAAGTGCATCTTCAATCGGTTTGTCACCGGGCACAGCTGTGTTCAGTTTTGTAGTTACCAGTTAGTACACACACCGAGCGCAACGACTGTGATGTGCACAAGTGTGTTTCGCGCGCTGTGCCCAGTTACGAGCAGGTTTTAGATTAACTGATGCCAGAAATGGCTGAACGATGGAACCTCAGTCAGGTGACCGTGTGCACTCAATAGGAGGGAAGAGTTGAGAGTTAACACATTTCGTACCGCGGCGCACGAGTATCCCATTTTTTTAAAACTTTTTTTTCGGTTTGGGTGCTATTAGCGAAAATCAGGAAAAATGAACGGTTCTTTGGCGGCTCTGACTGCACAAACACGAGTATAATCAAAGAGCAAACACTCCCACTAAACCAAATTCAAATCCATACAGACGTAAATTAATTATGATTTTTTTTGTGAGGCCAATGGTACACCATCCCAAACGTACTTGGCAGGATCAAGGAATGAAGTTAAATTAAATTATTGGTAAATAAATATGGCTCGTCAAGAAAATCCTGTCGCGAGTAATAACCCAGCTTCTGCCCCTCTCTCACAAAGCCGAAACCAACCGACCGGCATACTAGATGACAGCTAAGCCACCAAGTCAATGGGGCACTGACAAAAACTACCTAGGACTCGTCAAGGTCATTCAAATGATGGGGCACTGACAATAACTATGGCTTGGCAAGGCCAGTCTGAAAAATCGTTCATTTGGGAAAACGCAAAAACAACGCAACCCGAAACCCTGTTCGTCATTATTGCAAACGTGCGTCACTAACAAGCCGCGGAGAAACACTAGCTGTACTGGGTCTAATGCAAGAGAGGCTACAAGAGTCTGAGGCTTTGCTCTCTAGTCCTAGACTAATTACGCCGGGACTGTATCATCAGCGTGCATTTGTGATGTACGTAGGGAGACTCGTCCTGGTCTCCGCTTATGCATCTCGTGCTAATCTTTTAGATTAGCCAAGCTGGTCTCGGACTTACGTCCATCAGCGTGCTTTTGCGATGTATGTAAAAAGACTTGCCCAAGTCAGTCTTCACTTACGCATCTCGTATTTAATCTTTTAGTTTCAGCTTAGCCAAGCTAGTCCCGAACTTACTCGCAGAGTCCATGTATGAGACCAACTAGCATTTTGTGCTAATCTTTTAGACGTCTCAGCTAAGCCAGAATAGTCTCGGACTTAGCTACGTCAGTCCTAGTCCGACTTTCTCTCCATGCATCAGACCCACATATAGTTACCGTTTCGCGTTCACTGACTACTTGGACCCAGCAGGTGACACGTGACACTCACAGACTCCATGTATCAGACCAACTAGCATTTTGTGCTAATCTTTTAGCCGTCTCAGCTAAGCCAGAATAGTCTCGGACTTAGCTACGTCAGTCCTAGTCCGACTTTCTCTCCATGCATCAGACCCACTAATAGTTACCGTTTTGCGTTCACTGACTACTTGGACCCAGCAGGTGACACGTGCCCGTAAACCCGGACGACGGGGACACGATATAATTAGCCGGGCTTTTCTTCCTGTAAATGACACATTCAGGCTTGTCGACACCCGAGAACACAGGCTAACGGAACCCGAGTCATGACCTCACAGATCTGCCTGGGATCGGTTCCCGTAGGAAAGACGCTCCGCTGCCGAACAACAATAACAACAAACAAAAAAAGAAGCCGATTCCAGACACACAAAAAAAGAATTTCTCGCTGGCCTAATCTGGGCAGTTAACGAAACGAGGAGCTATACGTAAACAAGCTATTGATTACTGTTACTGAGTGGTAAATGGGATATCCAGGTGCTAGCGAGGGGAATATAAAAAGGGGGACACCTGATCTCAA
>JACVVK020000083.1:1150000-1182500 GCA_018292915.2 Batillaria attramentaria
CAGTGTTGAACAATCAAAGCGTACACACATGCGACGGAGAAGTCAGAAGCGATTTCTTTCTCAGTCGTCGGCGGATCCTGCGCTCTGATTGGTTGCTCGGGGAGAGCTGTTGTGCGCACGTACAAAGTTGAGGAAAATAACGGACAGCATGGCGGCTATCGACTCACTTGACATTTCCCTCTCTTGCGCTCTTTTCCTCTTTTCTCCTTTTCCTCGGCTTCCAAGAGTTCACTCAAAACGATAACTACCGCAAATGCCTCGTCGTCTCGATCTACGAAGGCGGCCATTTTGGTTGTTTACAATTGCCATTGTCTCAACTCTCGCCTTGTTCGGGCGATGACGTATGCATATCATTAACGGTCGGTTAAGAAAGAGAACTATTCGGCCGAACCTCTTTTACTACGTACGTGTGCGCGCTCGCCCTATTCGTATACAACACACAGTTCGCCGAGCAAGTTCGCCGGACTGGTGGTTCGCCCGGTTAAGAACGGCTTTAAGGGGCCCAATGCACGGAGAGAGAAGAGAGACTAGGATGTAAAGCCGAGGCTAGCTTAACTGAAGTGAGACTAAAAGATTAGTACAAGATGCATAAACGAAGACCTGGACAAGTCTCCCAGCACGCACCGCGCGCAGATACACGCTGCATGACGACAATCCTGACGTGATAGACTAGAGCTACTCTGTGTGTGTGTGTGTGTGTGTGTGTGTGTGTGTGTGTGTGTGTGTGTGTGTGTGTGTGTGTGGTTAGATTACCTTAAAAAAAAAACAAAAAAAAAACAGATATATGGTTCGAGAACAATAAACTGAGATGTCTCCGTTGTCAGTAGGGCCCAGGCTGTCGGAAACCGTTTCTGCAAAACTGATGAACCTACAAAACAGATCTGTGAGATTTGGAATTGCGTCCCCCAAAACAGGCCCCATAAAATGTCTGCACGACAAAAATATTGCAGGGTCGCTCTCTCTCTCTCTCTCTCTCTCTCTCTCTCTCGCCTGTATGCTGATGCGGCCCCTCGCGCCTTCCCCCTCCCCCTCCCCTCCCCCCATCCCACCCCACGAGACAGATGCAGCATCTCCATGTTCCATCGGTTACATTCGCTTGTGCCTGAAGACACAAAATTATTATGGTATATTTCTTCAGGAAGGTTCCCAAGCTCCGTTGTGTGCACCCCCCTCCCCCCCACACATACCACAACACCCCCCCCCCCCCACACACACACACGCACCCTCCTCCCTCTCCAGTATCTCCACGCTGTTGTGTAAACTGAATAAGTCACATTCGCTTGTATCTTGACTCCCAAAACTAGAGACAAAACTACTGATTACGGTACACTTCTGATGGTGTCCAGGCTCTGTCGTGTGCCTCACACCGGCCTACACAACATCTCCCCCCCCCCCCCTCCTTGCCGCCCTCACTTCCTACCCCCCCCCCCTTCCCTCCACCCTCCCCTTCCCCGAAACTACAACAACCGCCGAGGGTTCAATATACATGCACAGCCCCGCACCAATAACTGCAAAAAGCCGCGACAACATACATCTTCCTAGTGGCCCCCGAAGGGCACATACGTAGGAGTAATAATACGGACCATCACAGCTGCTACAAAAACAAGGCGCCCTGGCCACCTGGTCTGTCTTTATGCTGCTAAGTGCTTGTGCATGGAATCAGAGTGAATAAAGTGTTGCTCCTGCCCATCTGTGGCGAAGGCGAAATCAATATCTTTTTCTTCCTGCCTGTGATAAATCTGTTTTGATAATTTATGTTCCGAAAGGTATGGATTTGGCCGCTGGGGGAGGGGGGGGGGGTTTAGCACTTATATAGAACGAGCATGGCACTTACAAGTTATTATTATCATTGTATCGTCATAATGTTTGCGTGGCTTACAAGCCGTTCTATTATAATGGCATCGCCATTATGTCTGCGTGCATTACAAGTTATAATTGTATCGTCATTATGTCTGCGTGCATTACAAGTTATAATTGTATCGTCATTATGTCTGCGTGCATTACAAGTTATAATTGTATCGTCATTATGTCTGCGTGCATTACAAGTTATAATGGTATCGTCATTATGTCTGCGTGCATTACAAGTTATAATTGTATCGTCATTATGTCTGCGTGCATTACAAGTTATAATTGTATCGTTATAATTGTATCGTCATTATGTCTGCGTGCATTACAAGTTATAATTGTATCGTCATTATGTTTGCGTGCATTACAAGTTATAATTGTATCGTCATTATGTCTGCGTGCATTACAAGTTATAATTGTATCGTCATTATGTCTGCGTGCATTACAAGTTATAATTGTATCGTCATTATGTCTGCGTGCATTACAAGTTATAATTGTATCGTCATTATGTCTGCGTGCATTACAAGGTATATTATAATTGTATCGTCATTATGTTTGCATGGCTTATGAGTCGTTATAATAGTATCGTCATTGTGTTTGCGTGGCTTACAAGTGATACTGTATTGTATCGTCATCATGTCTGCGTAGATTACACATTATAATTCTATCGTCATTATGTTTGTATGGCTTACTACAAGCTGATGTATCATAACAGTGTCGTCATTATGTTTGCGTGTATTACAAGTTCTAATTGTATCGTCATTATGGTTTGCGTGCATTACAAGTTATATTATAACTGTATCGTCATTATGTTTGCATGGTTTATGAATTGTTATATTATAATAGTATCGTCAATGTGTTTGTGTGGCTTACAAGTGATACTGTAATTGTATCGTCATCATGTTTGCGTACATTGCACGTTATAATTGTATCGTCATTATGTTTGTATGGCTTACTACAAGCTGATGTATCATAACAGTGTCGTCATTATGTTTGCGCAGCTTACAACTTTAAACGTAGCGCCATTCTGTGTCCATAGCTGACAAGTTATAACTGTATCGTCTTTATCATGATTATGTTTGCCCGGCTTACAAATTATAATTGGATCGTCATCATGTTCGCGTGAATTACAATTTTTATCTAATATAACTGTAGCGCCATTATGTATGCATGGCTTACGGCCACAAGCATTATAATTGTATCGTCATCGTGTTTGCATGGCTTGTAAGTTGTATCATAACTGTATCGTCATCACGTTTGCGTTGGTAGGGACCTTTTTCGGTGGTCACACATAAATACGGGTACAGGCGCTGAAGTATGAATGCCATAAGTATAATGACATACAGCCTATGTCATCAAACTGTGTCCTTGCTTCATGTCAAAGCCATCTATGCTAATCGCAAATCTCCGTTTATAGACGAAAGTACTATACTGAATCGGCGAAGTGTAACTGAACAACCGGCTCATAAGGATGATCATTTTTGGATTTAAAAAAAAAAGGCTGATAAGACAGGAATGAATGAGTGAAATGATTGAATTAGTAAAGTCAAACAATCCTCGCCACCTCCCCCCCCCCCATACCCCAACCGTCCTACCCGTTCCTGTACTGCATACTAAGAACAATGTGTGTGTGTGTGTGTGTGTGTGTGTGTGTGTGTGTGTGTGTGTGTGTGTGTGATAGAGGGAGAGAGAGAGAGAGAGAGAGAGAGCACATTTAGTCTTGTCTTTATGAGAGCTGAGCTTTTACAGAGCTATTATTATTATCATTATTATTATTATAAAATAATACAGAGGTACAAGAGGTAAAAACGAACCCAGATACACAAAAACGACTTCAATGTGCGTGTCGCCAAATGCACCGAGAAGCACGTGGCCGATTGCGTTTCAATTAATTTAACACAAATATATGTGTTGCTAAAACAGACGTCTATGAATAACTGTAATGCACGTACCTTCCACCACTTCTCCATTAGGAAACACAACCACCACCTTGTGGGTCCGGCTGGACATATAGATACGGGGCCTCTCCCCTTTGGCTAAGGGGGGCTTCGGCTCCATGACTCTCAGAGTAAGTATCACAGACACAGAGCTGCTGGGAACTGATCCAAATCCGAGGCAACAGTGCCCTCATGGAGGAGGACACAGGAGTGGACACAGCTATGTAGCTCTATGTCACACAACCACACTGCATGGCACTCGATCCCGCCTTGTGAAGTAGTGACAAAGGGCTATATTGAAAAAAAAAATCTTCTTCGTCACCTCTCCTTCGATGGTGTGTGTGTCTACTACTACGCTGAAGATCACAGATCAATAGACGCGTACGTCGAAAGCAACGCTTTCTGGGCATTGACGTCGAGACATGCTAGGTCATTCAGTTAACCGCGCTGCATATATACACTGACACAATGGTGTGAAAGCTGGTGTATTGAGGTGTTTTGGTTTTTTTTCCCCTTTGGTCTTCACATAATGTATTGTGTACTCCTGTGAACCGTCGTTTCACGCCTGCCGAGGAAAGCAAAGCAAACCTTTGGTTAGAAGAAGACTGCTGTTTTCCTTAGTACAGGCGCAGTATCACAGAGGTGCAAAGTCACTGACACGAAACAAGATTCAAATCTTGTATGGATGTTTCAGTTCTTTCCAGTCTGTACATGTAAGTAGCTATTAAATTCAAATCGTGATCATCAGGCTATTCAGGTCGACGGCATTACTAGCACTAGTCTTTACATTGGATCTGAAATAGGTATACGCCTCAGGTATCTCGAATGCGACTAGCTGTAAATGGCCAGTATCACCGCCTATTGCACACAATATATCAAAACTTGACACTGGACATCGAAATACTGACTACAAGCCGTCCTGTATCGTACAGTGGCACACCGTAATGTACCACCTATTGTGACACGGATCCTTGTCGTCAGTACTGAATGACAGTAGGATTGGCACAGGCAGTCTAGAATCGCGTTTACTGTAGTCTAGAATCAGGTTTACTGTAGCGTCCTTTTGGTGTTTGGAAGCCTTCAGACACGACACATCAGTGGGTGCAGTATATCAGCTCACTTGAAAGCTTCACTGACTGCCGTAGATGAGACTTGGACTGAATTTACACGAGCACACAGCTGGCACTATTCACTGGTCATCATGGGCGGGTGAGGTGAAGACTAAGACAAAATATCCACGTGCGATTCGCCCCTCACCGTGTGACTCGCGGCTTCACCTGGCTGAGCAGGGTCACTAAAAATGGTGCTGCATGACTGACACAGTTTCTCTAAGCAGGCCTTCGTTGAGCGTATGACTGGTCCAGTAACAATAAGGTATTACCAGTTCTTGCTGCTGGCTTGTCAAAGGTGACACTAGCCAAAAGACACTGGCAAAATACTGATAGCACAGAGCAGTAATATCAGTCATACAGACCTACTCAAGCTGAACGGACGGCATGGGCCCAGGGTAGACCTGCTGTAACGGGATGGTTCGTCACTGACAGACCCCACGTGGAACCCACCCCGCCAACTCACGGCTGCCACGACCGAGGCACTGCTTGCACACTTCACAACTGAGCTCAGCTGACACCCCCACCTTCACTCCGTTTCACTGACTTACAGGTTCGTTGCTCAGGTAAATGTCCGTTCAGTCTGATCCCGTATAGAAAGAACAGACGGTAGCCGCTGCTGACAGCACCATAGAGCACACGTTTGCCCAGCCGCACACTACCTACTACCACCTACGCCTTCACACTGACGCTACTGTCAGGCCTGCGGCCTCGGCACGTGAATCCCGTGAATTGAGGCCGACTGTAACACGGTCCAGCTCTTTAGCTAATGAAGCCCCCTTTCTGTACCGCTGCCTTTCTTCCTGAGTTACGTCAGCATCACCAGTGACGCTCTCCAGGTTAATTCTTCACAGCACGCACTAACGGAAAAATAATTATTTCGTGTCGGGGTGTAGCGGGCGGATGAGAGGCTTACCTAACGGGGTTTCATGATCACCACGCATCCCCCGGGTACCCTGGGGGTTTGAACTTGTGTCTATTCTCATACGAAGCTGTGGCGGCCTCTGCTGGGAGGCAGTATCGTCTTGTCATCTTGGCAGTTAGACCTTTACATCTGACACAGACGCTGGGTGAACTATCAAAGATGTTAAAACTATTGTAACGAAATACACATCCGCTTGCCACCTGTCTGTTATTTGATGCTTGATTTTTTTTTTTTTGCCGTCATGTAAACGTGACACTCTCATTAACCTCCGGCATCGAATATCGTGAACGGACGACTGTGACAATTGCCGCTGGGTGATCCTAAGGATCCTATGTCTTGATTTTAGTAGCGACTGGTTCACCAACACTTGAACTGATACAACCCCTTAAATGGAAAATAGTATAAAATGCATCTGACAAAACTACGGTCGCAGCAGGTTGGTTTTGAACAGCCTTGAGAACCAGCGGGATCCTGTGAAAATCTTTGCAATAGGAGACCTCGAGGAAACCGTGTTGAACCTTCTCAAATTGCATCCGAACGTGGGTCATTAAACACTAATGGTCAATACATCATAGTGTACGTATCCGGACAAACATTTCGTTGCAGCAGACTAAGCACTGATGTAGGTTTCTCACGTTGACTCAAACAGAATAATTCCGGAACACACACACACACACACATGCACGTGTCAGAGCTGGGGAAGGTCATTTGTCCAGTACTAGTTTACAAATCCTGTGGCGAGAGGAAGGCGAGAATCAACATCGCAGTTCCACCCTCAGGCTTGTCAACAGAACGCAGCGGGAGGGACAGGGAGGAAGTAGCCGGGTGTAGTCCGATCGAATGTATCCTGGAATCGCGCCTCCTAATTAGCTCCACACACAATTGTCACCTCCGTGTTTCACTTGCACAAGTGCGCGGTGCGCTTACCCCAGGAAACCCTCTCTCTCTCTCTCGCTAAATGGAAACGCAATGCCTTTCTCGGCACGTATAAGCATAATTAGGCATGCATGCCATAGAGACACCACAGAGAATGTCATCTGGCGCGGGGTATCACGTCTGTAGTGTGCAGGCACGTGGCACCTAGGCGACAGCCCGTGGGATATCGGTTGATAATACACACAGCTGTTGTCCAGTCGCTGCGCAGGGAGGCCGCGCCAGTTGATAGGAACCACGCCGTGCCAATTTCACACATTCACTTTGTGTCTCCTTCTCTCACCTTCTAATTCGAACAGCAGCACCCGCCCCCCTTCATTTGTTTCTTTTGTTTTCTCGCTTTCCCTCAGCAGCACGCCACACAATGCACCAAACGGTTCGATACCTGTCCCGCCCACTCGAGAATTCACCGGGGTTTCACACGCGCACCAAAAAGCGACAGCGAAGAGAGGCGGAGTAGGTATCTGGCGCATCCATATTGTTGTGATGACGATAAGTAACACTCGGGTCGTGGACGTCGTCACCGCCGCCACACCACCACCGCCACCGCCGTCGTGGTTGTATATCTCCACCAGCGTAGCGCCGACGCCAGAGCCTTGGCTTGGCTATGTCCAGCGACGCCGTGGCTGTATCACGGCAGCATTGGTTTGCTTTGCTTGCCTCTCTCTCTCTCTCTCTCTCTCTCTCCCCGCTACTCTGACTGTCTCTCCCGAGCTAGCTAAGCACTCACGCTATTCTCAGACCACGGGAACCAGGCCGGCTTATGCTAAAACTGACTGACTACTAACCACCACAGCAGCACAGGCGCTATTCAGCAAAAGAGCTCTGTGTATTCATACAAGCTTCTAGGGAGGGGACGGTAGAGATTGGTGGAGGAACAAACAGGGTTGCTGTGGTTGTAGCTGGTTGCCTTTATGACGAACTAATCACCCCCTGATTGCATGCTGAAATGCACCGGCGATTTCTACTTGCACGTTAACAGCTGCTTCGGCTGGAGATCAGATTGAACCGCTGTCAGTAGTGAATGTGCTTATCGTAGCTCATGCTTCAAGGAGCACTGCAGAAATTCGGGGTGCATAATAGGTCAGAGCCCGTGGTTGGTGAATCATTCATTTGAGGCCAAATTCAGTGTGCAAAAGTTAATGACCAATTCTCACAGCCTGGGCCGCCATCTTCGAGACAGATACGAATTCTGCTTTTACATTGACAATATGGCAGTTTGTTGTTGTTGTTGTTGTTGTTGTTGTCAAGTTGTTGTTGCTGTTGTTTAGTTTGTGTTTTTTGTTATGCTATGAAAGTAATGGTTTGAAGGCAGATGATTGCAATAGACAGATATCAACACAGAGGCGTTTGGTAGTTGTTGTGTTTTTTTACTGGTGCTTGTTTGTGCTTGGTTTTATTTATTTGTTTGCTCGTGTTTTTGTTGTTGGTGGTTTTGTTCTTGTTTCTGTTGTCACAGTGGTTGTTTTGTTTTGTCTTTATTGCGGGAGGGTGTCGGTAGATTTTTTTAACTAGTGCTTGTTTGTGTTTGGTTTTATTTATATGTTTGCTCGTGTTTTTGTTGTTGTTGTTGTTGTTGTGGTTGTTTTGTTTTGTCTTTATTGCCAGAGGGTGTCGGTGTTGTTGTAGTAACTGTTTCACACGTAACTGTCATCAGATTCCTTCCTCACCCATACTCCTGCTCTAGCCACAGTCACTTTGTTATCACCTGTTTGTGTTGTAACACCTCAGCAGTCACTCTGACTGACTGCATCCATTGACAGCTATACTACTCGCAATGAATATTAATAAGGTACACTCAACAAGTACCTGCAAAGCACGTCTCCAAAGATTAGCTTGTAAATCAGTTGGATACTATAGAGTGGAATACACAATCGAAGGCACCAGAGAGGCATTAAGGTTGGAGCCGTGATGGTTCGGTCCTGTGACAGGCTTTTGTCCTGACAGACAATGGTAGTTGTCTACAGGACAAGAAGGCGTGCATAGGAATGGTACACGAGAGTGTGCCCTTGGCGTGGACGGCCCAGTGCTCAAACGTGTGTACAAAGTACTTAGGTCAAGTGAGCGGTAGTATTGTAGAAGAGTGGAGCGGATGGGTATTGTAGAACACAATTCAACCGTAAGCCATTTCGCAATAGCGTCAAATTTCGAAACTGGAACAGCTGCTAATCAGCAGTAATAGTGATGGTAGCTGTATATGTAGTACGTTGAAGCAGTAGTAGTGACTGCTTAGCGCCGGTGTCACAGGATATTTCGGAACCGGACAAATGGGAACCATTCCGATTTATCCTGACTCTAGTGACAGGATATTTGAAAACCATCAGCATATTTCGGAACCGTCTAGAAGGTCATTACCCCACATGAATTTTGTCTGCCAAGTGCGGGATAAATGGGAATGGTTCCGAAATATCCTAGGATTTTTGGGAACCGGTTCCAATTTATCTTGGTTCCAAAATATTCTACGACACCGACCGCACAACGTGAAAGTATTTGTAACTAAGTAAATCGCGATTTTGGAGGTGTTGGTTGCTTTTTGGTTTCGGTCATTGTGTTCAAGTTATATTCATGCTGGTCACTGGCCACTGTCGTAGTATGCTGACCGCGATATACCCCCGGTACCTTGCCCCAGATCACAGTGTATCTACCGTTCTGAAAACAAAAAGCCGGTGTATGAGGCTAAAAAGACTTCCAGGAAAAAAAAAACACTGGGAGTGTATTTTTCCTAGGAAAGAAATAATGCAGGAGTGTAATCTTCCTAGGAAAACTCCCTGTGTTATTTTACTGGGAAAAAAACACTCCTGTAGTGTTTTGTGTTTTGTTTTTTTTCCCCGCAGTGTTATTTTCCGACTATACCTGCTCTTAACTGGGCACTGCGGGGCCGGCCACAGTGCTGTCCATAGTTGTGACACCGTTGTGATTTTGGGGGTTTCCGCCGCTGAGGCGTCATCACAGCAACCTGGATTACTGGATACTGAACATTTTTTTTTTTTTTTTTTTTTTTTTACTAGTGCTTGTTTATGCTTGGTTTTATTTATTTGTTTGCTCATGTTTTTGTTGTTGTTGTTGTTCTTCTTCTTGTTTTGTTTTGTCTTTATTGCGGGGCGGTGTCGATGTTGTTGTAGTATCTGTTTCACACGTAACTGTAAACAGATTCTTTGAAAGAACCGAAACTCCTCTGCTCTAGCCACAGTCACTCTGTTATCACCTGTTTGTGTTGTAACACCTCGACAATCACTTTGACTGACTGCATCCACTGACAGCTATACTGAACAGGTGAACTGCTTGATGATGATTATCATGACGATGAGACAAATGACTGTGGATGCATTACAGTTGACCAGTCACATGAAGCTTGGTCGTTGCAACACACATATTGCTGACAACATCTGTTCAACGGGGTCCTCTCATGTTGTCTTGTGTGTCCTGTTATTGTTTTTTTCAGGTAAACTGACTCCTGAATTTATAGATTCATGCACACCTGTCGGCGGCTTCACAATAAACTTTTATTGATTCTAAATAAACTACTATACTGGTGATGGAGGGCGGAGTTACGTTAGTTCCGAGTCTAGCTAGTATTACGTAACACTATACACTGTAACGTAACACGTAACTCTTAAAAGCCTATGCGAAAATCGCAAATTTTACGAGAAATCTTCACTATGAGCCACTTCAAGCCACTACTATTTGCGCAAAGGGCAGTCTTTAGCCTAGCGGATAGGCCCATGCCTTGCGTAATAGTGGTTGGGAGTCAGTGTGGCTCCTACTGGTGTGCAGTGGTTTGTTTGTTTTTAACCAGTCTAAACCCTGCTCTTAACTGGGCACAGCGCGCGAAACACACATGTGCACGTCACGGTCGTTCCGCTCGGTGTGTCTACTAACTACAAAACTGAACACAGCTGTGCTTGGTGACAAACCAATTGAAGATCAACTGTCCGCCATGCACGGTTTGCACGCCGAGTGACGTAGTGCAGCCAATCAGAATCTGTTGTGGAAACCACAGTCACAGTTGTGGCTATCTGAAATCCAGGTTGCTGTGATGACGCCGCAGCAGCGGAAACTCCCCAAATCACAACTGTGGACAGCACTGTGGCGCTCCGCAGTGCCCAGTTATGAGCCGGCTTCATCATATAGCAAACACTTATGGTCGGGCTTGGGCTGTTAAGAGTGAACTTAGTCTGCCCGAGCTACGCACTGTAGTCGTAACAAGATTTCAGTCCTCACTGCCGCGGTACGACTATAGTCGAAACATTTACGGCAGTAAAAGGTACGAAATCCTCGTTCTGTTCCACCGTAGCTGGCCGTTACCAGGTTTTCTTAGAATGCTCAGTCTCGCTTAGAAAAGGTTTCTGTTTTCGTTGGTTACGGTTGTGTATGTTGCACGTTCATTCGGGCCGACCGTCGGGGGTTCTCTCCGGGTACTCCGGCTCCCCCCCCCCCCCTCTGCTTTGGAAATGCCGTTCAGCCCAAAAAAATTAAAAAATTAAAACTTCCGAAACTTAAGTTGCTGAGCTGGCCCTTCGCACCATGTGACTGTAATGTGTTCATGTCCGAGTCCAGTGTGTGAGAGAATGCGTGTGATTCGCGTGAGCGTACGTGTTGGGTTTAGCTCGCGGCGCTTTGAGCCAAACATTTGATATACAGCGCCTAAATGCGCATCCATACGTAAAATAAATGGCCAAAACAAGGCGGTTTGGTGTCAACGCAGGGGGCTCCAACCAGCTAGCGTCGGACGTATGTCGGTAGTGTCAGTGCAGAAAAGACTGACATCCAACTCGACTTGTCCCTGAAAGTGCTATTACGCTAGCGTTCACTCCTGTCTATGCAGACTAGTACAATGTGCGGGCACAGAACCGAAGCTTTGTGGGGGGTCTGGTAGTCCTCAAAGATGAGTGGTCCGATGGCCAGTGTCTTTACACTAGATAAGGTAATTTCTGGCAAGCGATGGCAGACTGACCAGTTCTTCTCGGCTTCACTGACCAGTGACTGGCCTGCGTATGAAACTGAACCACCATCGACAAGATCACGTCAATCAGTTGCCAGTTCCCGGCATTCAAGTTCGAAATTGACCACCGCTACTGAATCAAAACAGGACTGCACTATCGTTGAAACCTATTTTCGACCTCCGTTACAGCACACACTCTATCTTTCCCTGATGTTTACGCCTCCAGATAGGTACAGCCCTGTGGCTTTGTCGGAATCTGTCAAACTGTGAAGGAACAAAAAAATGTAAAGGAACCTGTGCCAACGAAGAGATATTCGTTTCCAGCTGATAACGGTCTCAGTCTTGTAGCGGGCCTATATGTGTCTGCACAGGACACTGCTGAATGGGGATTCGGCCACAACGTGTGTGTGTGTGTGTGTGGGGGGGGGGGGGGGGGGGGGTGTCGGTATCAGTGTGTGTGCGCGCATGCATGTGTGTGTGTCTGTGTGTGTCTCTGTGTGTGCGCGCGCGCGCGTGTGTGTGTGTGACGGTGTGTGTGTGTGTGTGTGTGTGTGTGTGTGTGTGTGTGTGTGTGCGTATGTGTGTGTGTGTGTGTGCGTATGAGTGTGTGTGTGTGTGTGTGTGTGTGTGTGTGTGTGTGTGTGTGTGTGTGTGTGTGTGTGTGTGTGTGTGAGAGAGAGAGAGAATTCCTCAACTGACTAAATGTTCCCGATAATAACTGTACATAAAAAAGCGAACGGGAAAAACAAAAAAACAACAAAAAAAAAAAACCTTCACCAGCATTGCGTCAAGGGACCAGCGCGAGGCAATCATCTGCCGGGTCCTGACGATGCTGTTTAGTCCCTTCGCTGACTCGGCGGGTTTTGCTTGCGTCACACACACACCGGGGGAGCCCGGCCTGGACTCCCAGAAACATGTCGGCACCACAACACTTGGTAATTGTTGCTTGCCAGTCAGGCCGCCCGTGCATCTGTCATTGTGAGGGTTAACATGCCAGCAGTGCGCGGACAGCCAACTGAACGCATTACTTTTTAGTTTTGTTGTTGTTATTGTTTTAAAAAAAAAAAAAAAAAATGTCTCTCCAGGCGGGAAATGGTCGGATTTCTGGATGCCAAGCGCCCGTGTCTGAGACTGATTGGATAGTTTGCGAGGGACTGATCTGTGTGTGTGTGTGTGTGTGTGTGTGTGTGTGTGTGTGTGTGTGTGTGTGCGTACGTGCGTGCGTGCGACGGTGTGTGTGTGTGTGTGTGCGTGGCAGTGCGTGCGACGGTGCGTGCGTGCGTGTGCGCGCGCGCGCGCGCGCGTGTGTGTGTGTGTGTGTGCCGGTATGTGTGTGTGTGCCGGTATGTGTGTGTGTGCCGGTATGTGTGTGTGTGTGTGTGTGTGTGTGTGTGTGTGTGTGTGTGTGTGTGTGTGTGTGCCGGTATGTGTGTGTGTGTGTGTGCCGGTGGGTGGGTGGTCTGTATTTGGGGTCGGAAAGTAGGACTTTGCAAACTGATTGAGTTACTGATGCTAGATTGTTTCCTTGAAACACTGTCACTTTGTGGTGCGACTCACACGGTGTTCAGGTGATTGATTGATTGATTGATTGATTGATTGATTGATTGTTGATTGATTGATTGATTGATTGATTGATTGATTGATTGATTGATTGATTGATTGATTGATTGATTGTGATCTACTAGACAGCTGGATAAAGTTGACGGAAAAAAAACTGGAGAGAGAGAGAGAGAGAGAGACCGTTAAGTGTGTAGACATTTGACTGGCGCATTGTGATAGACCAGACAGATAGAGACGTGAACGAAAGACAAACCTGGACAGACAGACAGACATACACGCATCGAGGACTTTTGGCCAGGTCAAATTGTTCCCTGAACAACTAGCGGTGTGGGGGTCGGATAGACCGACCTTCACCTGACTGATCAAATCTCTATCAACATATTCATTGCAAAATGTGCAAAACCAGTCGTTCGTGTCTGTCTCAGTTCCGCAGCTGCCTGATATTGCAATCGCATTATTATCCCTGGTTGAACCGATAACAAGTTTTCATCCTTGGATATACATGCAGCTGGCGACAGCTGGTTGGGGGGCATGTAGTGACGCATGTGATTATTACCCGGCTACCAACTTCACTTCTGTCCGCTGTTCAGTGTTTTTGAATGCGAATAAAGACTCCCTTTACCTCTTATCCGCGTATCCTTCAAGCAAAATCTGAAAACCCACCTCTTCACCCACCCTAACCTATAGCTGTTGCCACATCATCATCTTGCTGGTCGTGTGTGTGTGTGTGTTTGTGTGTGTGTGTGTGTGTGTGTGTGTGTGTGTGTGTGTGTGTGTGTGTGTGCGTGCGTGTGTGTGTGTGCGTTCCTGATTCCAAACCCCTCAGCTCCTGATTTCAAATCCCTCAGCTCTTGATTCCAAACCCCTCAGTTCCTGATTCCAAACCCCTCAGCTCCTGCTTGCATACCCCCTCAGCTCCTGTTCCAAACCTCTTAGTTCCTGATTCCAAACCCCTCAGCTCCTGATCCCAAACCCCTCAGCTCCTGCTTCCAAGCCCCTCAGCTCCTGTTCCAAACCCCTTAGTTCCTGCTTCCAAGCCCCTCAGCTCCTGATTTCAAACCCCTCAGCTCTTGATTCCAAACCCTTCAGTTCCTGATTCGAAAGTCCTTGGTACTGATCATAAACATCTCAGTTCCTCATTCCAAAACCCTCAGTCTCTGATCCCAAACTAGCCCTAAGTTCCTGACTCCAAATCCCTCAATTTGTGATCCCAAACCCCTCAATCTGTGATCCCAAACCCCTCAGCTCCTCATTCCAAATCCCTCAGTTCCTCATTCCAAAACCCTCAGTCTCTGATCCCAAACCAGCCCTAAGTTCCTGACTCCAAACCCCTCAATTTGTGATCCCAAACCCCTCAGCTCCTCATTCCAAATCCCTCAATTTGTGATCCCAAACCCCTCAGCTCCTCATTCCAAATCCCTCAATTTGTGATCCCAAACCCCTCAGCTCCTCATTCCAAATCCCTCAATTTGTGATCCCAAATCCCTCAATTTGTGATCCCAAACCCCTCAATTTGTGATCCCAAACCCCTCAGCTCCTCATTCCAAATCCCTCAATTCCTCATTCCAAATCCCTCAAACCCTTTTCCAAAATGGCTTGGTTTCTCTCGCATACAGCAGACGCATCTGCCTGCACGATTGACTGACTTGTCCACGTTAATCTATCGACGAAAAGGGCGTGGGAACACGTTACATACTATAAATCATGACAACCCGTGTCAAACGCACCGCCCGCTGCAAACGGAAAGCGATAACCAGCGTCATCGTATCAAAGACAGCACGGGCCTCAGAAGTAAAGAAAACGCCTTGACAGTTTCCCTATATCGAGGCGGTTATGTCGTGTCAGACCCTTGACATTCAAAGGTGAAAAGTTGACGCAAGACTGAAGCAGCTGGCAGACAACCTCCAACCCTGCCCACGGCCCTAAAAATAGGAGCTGTGGTGACGACAGTTGTTTTTGGTGATTTACTGGTTGACGTGAAATTTTCATCATAGTGACGGAAGTAAAATTAAGTAGGTTAGCCACGTTGATGCAGCTGACAGCTATCTTGATGATAGTTGATTGGTACAGTAGCATTGAGAACCATAGTCGGGATCTTGTGATTAGTAAGGGGAAAACAGATACTGTGGTTTTATCATTGACAACGACAGATCCTTGATATTGTTTGTTTTTGTGGGATTTTTTGCTCCACGTTTTATTTTGCCTTTTTTCTTCTTCTTCCTCTTCCTGTTCCCCCCCCCCCCCCTCCACAATTTATTTATATTTCTGTAAATAGACAGGCCTTGATTTTTTTTATTTTTTTTTTTTTTTTTTGGGGGGGGGGGGTAATTGTTCTTATTGTTTTTCATTCAGTCAATTTACAGAGAGAGAGAGAGAGAGAAAGAGAAAAAAGACACACAACATGTGTGTGTGGGGGGGGGGGGGGAGGCGGGGGTAGGAGGGGGGGGGGTGAGTGTCACTGCGTGCATATGTGCGTCGTGTGTGCTTGTGTGTCAGTGTTCTCTTGTGTGTGTGTGTGTGTGTGTGTGTGTGTGTGTGTGTGTGTGTGTGTGTGTGCCCGCCTGTGTGCCTGAGCTGCGTGCGTTAGCCCGGCATTGCCAAACTCAGCAGCAACAACAACAAAAAAATCTGTTTAAACCAACAACCACCACCCCCACCCCCACCCCCCCCCAAAAAAAAAAAAATCGACCTCGAGAAATCGCTGTTTCTCGTAACTGTCAAGGTCGGTGGGTTCATGGCATGTCCCTGCCTGATTACGCCTCACAGTCACCAAGTCCCCCCCCCCCTTCCCCCTCCCCACCCTCCAGTCCTCCCGAGATCCCCTCAGCTCAGCAGAAACTGGACACCGAACATGACGAGCTGCCAATTAGCCTCTCCGTACAAAAATGGCTGAAGGGACGAACAATAGCTGTAGTTACTTTACACTGGTTACGCGCATTCCTAAATCAACAGCGGAGATTCGGAATGCATGCCGCTAATTGTACGTCTACGTGACTGTGGAAAGGTAACTGCGCCGTGGGAGTGAGGGGGAGGATTGGGGGGGGGGGGGGGGGGGTTGTGGGGGGGGGGACGAGGGGGAGGCCGGCACAAAGAAGGATGGCGGTTGGAGGAACCAGCAGCTAATTAACCTAATGGCACAGGTGAGCAGAGTTTTGTTTCCTTGCACACACACACACACACACACACACACGAAAACGCTGACACACACAAACACTGACACACGAAAACGCTCACACACACACACACACACACACACACACACACCTCTCTCTCTCTCTCTCTCTCTCTCACACACACACACACACACACACACACACACACACACACCTCTCTCTCTCTCTCTCTCTCACACACACACACACACACACCCCTTCGCCTACACACAAACACAGACAAAGGTGGCGACGAATTTAGACAGCGGCTGTGCAATGATTAAGAAATTCGACCACGTCATACATCACTGAAATGATTAAGCAATCAAGCTGTGCGCAGTCAGTGGCATATGACTACATTAATGATGTTCTGCGTAGGAATTAAAAACCCCTAACTTACCTACCCTTGATCGGAAGTTCAAAGCTAGTCCATTGCGCTGAAGGGTGATCGATGCATTCTTTCACTGTTTTGAAAGAGCGACTTTATAACGTAGGAATGGATTTAGCTGACACAGAAAAAGAGGGATTACCGCCTAGTATTAAATATCGCCAACAACTGTTTAGAAAAAAATCCTTTTTTTTCTTTTTAAGTGCACACACACACACACACACACACACACACACACACACACACACACACACACACACACACCTGTAGATCAGACACGGCCATTAGGACCGGTAGGAAGTCCGTATATTTCATGTCTGGCAGCTTTTGTTCAGTTACACGCTCAGGCTTGTTGTTGACAACCCAGTACAATGCTGCCAAAATATAAATCGTTTAAAATCTGTAAGTGTTCGTCTTTTTTGTGACATTGCTATCTTGTCAACGAGCCCAATCGTTCCAAGATATAAATTGTTTCAAACGTCTGGAAGCATTCAACGTGTGGTTTTTTTGTCGGTGTGTGTGTGTGTGTGTGTGTGTGTGTGTGTGTGTGTGTGTGTGTGTGTGTGTGTGTGTGTGTGTGTGTGTGTGTGTGTGTGTGTGTGAGAGAGAGAGAGAGAAACATGATTTTCTTTGGCCTGACGCTTCCATACTTGTACTAAACTCCGATTGACAAACTCGATTAAAAAAAAACAAAAAAAAAACAAGCAGCGCTGTCTAGCTGATCTTAAGTCCGCAACCACATGATATCGTCGTCTGCGGTACTCAATTCAATTCAAAATACTTTACTGTCTGTTTAAGAGAGACTCTGAAAACAGAAAATCTTCTTTGGACTCACAGCTTCTATATGCGTACCTAGAACAACATAATTATATGCCAACCCGAGTCACCACAACGATTTCAGATGCTCTACTGTGTCCCAAGTGACTCATTCTGATGCACGGACTAAACGCATTCGATGAAAAGATTTCCTCAGCGTTGTTGTACGCCTGACAAACGCATAAGACGCGTCCAGACTAGCCGTAGCTCGTTTGTAGCAATGGCAGACAAAGTGACGCTGGCGACTTGTTCGGGTGGCGATCATACAGACGGGTAGACCGCCGTTTTACTCATTGAATCGCATTCATTGTGTGGCTCAGACGGGTTAATCGCGAAGGATTGTACTGTAGTATCAATATGAACTGAAAAGACTGCAGACGCTGTCTAAGTCTTCTCTGAGACGAGAGAAAGACAGACAGACAGACAAAGAGGGAGAGAGAGAGAGAAGTCCGATGCACATTTCCTAGTTGCCGCCTGCACGTCTGGGAAATAAATGCGACATTACTAGTGGGCCTTGGTCCATCTGAAGTCTATACTGTGAAGAGACAGTGTTGATAATACACGATGTTCGATCTGTTACTGCTGTACCAAGGTCCACTGATGTGGAACAGCCTTCCTTTCCATGTTTGCTATGGACTCGTTCAAAAGCGCTGTAACTGAATTCACACGGCTTTTCCGTTGCATTAAATAGACTATACTGATTGTTTTACCATCACTGTCATCATCATTTGTCGTGTAAGGATGTATCGTGACTGTGTGTATGTAATGTGTATGTAATGTGTATGTAAAGTATACGTATATTATGTAATGCTATGTTGTTATTGTGAGGCGCCCAGAGCTCCAGCAGGAGGTTGTGTGCCAGACAAAATCCTCATTATTATTATTATTATTATTATTATTAAGTCGAGGGTGATTGCATTCTGCATTGTACCCCTTTGGAGCCCCAAAAGTGGCAATTATTTTACTCGCTATGGCGGGTGGGAAAAAAAAGCTGGTGAGTAAAATTAAAAAACGTACTCGCCAAGTGCGAGTGTGGTAAAACGAAGTCGATTTTTTTTAAAGTGTCGTAGCAGTAAAAAGACGTTTCACGCGTTTACGGATCCACCCCTTCAGAATCATAACCGTGAGCGTTGGGTCAGTGCGTCACCCGAAGCGGAATGAGTGAGTTCCCTTGGCTGCTACCGAATCTGACTTCGGTGAATCAAAACTGCCATCTATTCATGTTGCGCATCAAATTGAAAGCAAGTAAGCAAGCCGTCAGCTCTGAATACATGGGCGGCAGATCGAGACACCTCCTGGTTCAATTTGTTGGTTGACGTTTTCTAGTTTGGCAGGTAATAATGTTGTCATTCACCGAGGGCTTACTGCGGAAATAATCACACCTCCAAGGTTGCTTAGTATCTTACAGTGTGGCGGATAAAACGGTAGTGGAAGGAGGGCGGAGAGGGGGGCGGGTGAGTGAGGGGCGGGGGGGGGGAGGGGGCGTTGAGGAGTAGGAAAGACAAAAGTTTGGGGTGAGGGTGGAGGAGAAGACCACTGAACTGACACTGAATCGGCTTTCAGCGGGTTTGCGAAATGACTGAAGTTGCTTTATGCGTTCGTCTCGAAACCCGGCTGGTGCACTTATTGCCCTGATGCTCATAGCACCTGTCAGTACTGTCCCTTACAAGATACAGATCTACAAACTGCCACTATTACTGCTAAAGGATGAGCAATAACTAACTAACTAACTAACTAACTAGATAAATAAATTCTTCATTTCAACAGATGTTCTCCCTTTCGCAAAATTATGCACGCGAATAAACAACAATGTCAGCGTAGCTCTGAGCTGTTTTCCATCCGCTCCACCCCCCCCCCCCAACAAACACACACACACACACACAGACACACACACACACACAGACGATGTCACAGCAACTTCCGTCTCTCCTCTGATACCCTTTTCTTTGCCTCCAAGCGAGCTGAATTCGAACGCCTGCTCCGTTGAGTGGGCGTAGGGAAGGAAAAATGAGATTCGCAGCATGTCGCGGCAAAATTAGAACAACATGGAAATGTCGCTGTCACAAAGGTTCAGCGTTTCCGATGTGCGCTGGACAAGTGAAAGCCAGGACCACTGAGTAATATCACTATGAAGCTCTGTGGCCTGGACCACCGCAAGCCCGGTGTAGGATCCGGTCCGGTCCCCCCTCTGAAGTAGTCCCCCGGGGGACCAATTCGTGGCAAAAACTGCTCTATAATGGTCCCCCCTTAGACATCCAGCCTCGTTTTCGACTGGTCCCCCTGGGCGATTTTGGTCCCCCCTCGCATCCAAAATAGGCCCCCTCTCGAAGTGGTCCCCCTCTTTTCTAACCAATGTAGTCAGTATTTATTTTTAACTTTATTGTTATAGTGTGTGTCAACTCAGTAGAAAACGTGACTCTGGATCTCTCTCACTCTCTCTCTCTCTCTCTCTCTCTCTCTCTCGCCCCCCACACTTTCTCTCCTCCCCCCATCTCTCAAACACACACACACACACACATTATGCACGCACTCACGCACGCGTGCACACTCACTCACGCACGCACGCACGCAAACACACACACACACACACACACACACACACACACACACACACACACACACACACACACACACACACACCCCTCTTTCGTTATATGTATAATTATTTTCATTTTTGTACAGAGATGTTATTCAAGATGATCTTGAACTGGGTCAAGGTTACAGTGTCAAATCTAAACTTTTAAAAGTGATTTAACTTCGTAGATTTGCCGTTCTATGTAGCCTATACTTTTGTTTTTTATTTTCTCTTTTTTTTTGTGGGATGAGAAAACGGTCGCCACTAAAAAACAAAAGTATAGGCTACATAGAACGGCAAATCTACGAAGTTAAATCACTTTTAAAAGTTTAGATTTGTTTTCTCTTTTCTTTTTTTTTTTTGTGGGATGAGAAAACGGTCGCCACGCTTCTTGACACGTCACGTGACTCGTGTCAAACATCGCCACGCTTCTTGACACGTCACGTGACTCGTGTCAAACATGCCTATAATTATAAGTACACGACAATTCATTCCGTCAACCAGTCTTCGTTTTTCATTGACTATCATCATGGACGACACTCTGTATGACAACGTGTTGAACTATTTGAAAAATGGCACTTACCCTCTGACCGCGAAAGGGGAAAACCGTGATGTGACTAAAGTTAAAAAGAGACAGTTGAGAAAGACTGCTGCAAAATACACAATTCGAGAGGATGTGCTCTACCACGACGGAATCCTCGTGGCAAAGAGGAACCAGGTTCCAGAGATATTGCAAGAGTTTCATGACAACTTTGTGAGCGGAGGACATTTGGGGATGAACAAGACTTATAAGAAGGTGAGCACCCGTTTTTGTACTCCCAGTTTTAACAGGCTTTAGAATGGGAACGAGGTTTTGTGTGTTTCTGGTATGTCTGGTATAACCAACACATCGGATATAGCGGCCACTTTTGTCCTGGTGGACGTTATATCCGATGACTCCGTATATAACGTAAATTTTCCGGTATAGCCGATGTCTTCGGTATATAACGGACATTTTCCGGATTGAAGACATTTCCTTTGCTGGCTCTCTCTCTCTCTCTCTCTCTCTCACTCACACCCCCCCCCCCCACACACACACACACTGTTATCTACCAGTTATCTTTAAGACATAGTATTTATAAATATTTCATTACTCTTTTTTCTCTCTAGGTCTTGGAGCGTTACTTCTGGCATGGAATGAAACAGGAGGTTGAAGACTACTGCAGATCATGCTGTGTGTGCCAGAACATGAACGCTTGCAGAAAGAAGCCAGCAGCACCGCTTCACCCCATCCCAGTGCCCAAAAAGAAGTGGAGCCTCGTTGGAATGGACATCATAGGACCTTTGCAGGTCACTGACAGAGGTAACCAGTACATTGTTGCCCTCACAGACCACTTTACAAAGTTTCCCGTTGCCAAGGCCATCCCGTGCAAGAGTTCAGAGGAAGTTGCCAGATTCATGTACGAAACCATCTGCATCTTTGGCGCGTTTGATTCCCTCATAACTGACCAAGGCCGTGAGTTCATTAACTTTGCGCTTGATATTCTCACCGACCGTTTCAATATCAACCATCGCATTTCTTCGGCCTACCACCCTGAGACGAACGGCCAACGGGAGAGGGACAATAGGACACTCAAAGACACTTTGGTAAAGATCACAGACAATGATGATTGGGATGAACTCTTGCCAGCAGCCCTGTTCGCCTACCGAACATCCGTTCACAAGTCTACACAGTTTTCACCCTTTTTGGCATTGTATGGTGAGCAGGCAAAACTACCATTTGACGTCACTGGTGATGCCAACGAGCAAGATCTGAACGAAGAAATCATGGACACTATGAAGGGGATTCACGAGGAAGTCAAGAACAAAATTGGTGAAAACATTTCAAGGGCGCAGAAGAAGCAGAAAGAGTACTATGACAGCAGGCGTGCATATGACCACGGGTTCCGCATCGGAGACAAAGTCTTAATCATCAATGCTGCACGAGTACACAGAATGGGAGGCAAGATGGCACCAAGATTCGTCGGGCCATATGAGGTCATAAGTGTGTTGCCGAAGGGTCGACTTCAACTGAAGAACACTAAAAGTGGGAAAATACTGAAGAATCTCTACAATATCAGCAACGTCAAATTGTTCCATGATCGTACACAGGACAACGCTGACCCCTCCCATGCTCCACAGGCTGACCCCTCCTATCATCCACAGGCTGACCCCTCCCATGCTCCACAGGCTGACCCCTCCTATCATCCACAGGCTGACCCCTCCCATGCTCCACAGGCTGACCCCTCCTATCATCCACAGGCTGACCCCTCCCATACTCCACAGGCTGACCCCTCCCATGCTCCACAGGCTGACCCCTCCTATCATCCACAGGCTGACCCCTCCTATCATCCACAGGCTGACCCCTCCCATGCTCCACAGGCTGACCCCTCCTATCATCCACAGGCTGACCCCTCTTGCCAGCCGCCATTGAGAATGAAGTTCCACCCCGTTGATGGTGCCTGGCAAAAGGATCGGGCCTCCAGTTTGAATTTCCCCAGACTTTTCAGGCGGCACCCCTCAAGGGAAAGTGTTGAAGTTGACATTACGGCTACACCTCTCGATAGCGTTAGCGTAAAAGGAGATGGGAATTGTTTTTTTCCGGTCTGTGAGCTTTGTTGTTTTGGGGACTGAGTCGAAATATAAGGAATTCCGAAATATCATTTGCGATTGGATTGAAAAGAATGACAAACGCTTCTACGGAACGAGCGCACGTGAAAATTACGTCGCGACATCAAACATGAGAAACGACCGTACTTGGGCCACCGAGGTTGAGATATTTGCTGCAGCCACCCTCTTGGACACGCCCGTGTATGTGTTCACAAGAGAGGCTCCAGGCCGACAACCTAGGTGGCTGAAATACGGGCCAGTTTGGCAATCGGCCCCATTGAAAACAGACAGAGCAATTTATATAATGAATCTTGGACATCACTTTGCTCCTGTTTTTTGTGTCACTCCTTAGACCAGAACTGTTAGTCTTCTGCTGTTTTTGTTGTTTCAAGCGTCATGATTTGAGACACTGGTACTCAGTCTTGACTGTCTACTTGAAGTACGCTGAAAGCCAAAGGTGGCAACTAGTTTTCATGTCATGGACACTTACTTAATTTTGAAGAAATATTTTTCTATGGCGTTGTATAGAAAATATTAGATACTTGGTCTTTGATGTTATTCTCTAAATGCTATTTCCAGTTTAAAAAAATTGACAGGAAATGTGGACTTTCATGCATTCGATGACGTTTCATGCAAAGACAGTACGGTAGAAGTTTGTTTTGTACTTTGCTATTGTTATTATTTTGCTCATTTCAGGACAAGATGTGCGATTAACAATTTATTAATTTACATTTATGTTGCGTTATAAAGTGCACAGCGCTCTGGTTAACAATTTCTGTTGCAACTCTTTGCTATTCATTAACTGTTTCTTGTTTCATTTCTTGTTTCTTTGACACAGTTTGACTGGACATACCTTTTGAAATAAAGTTTTTCTTGTCAAAGAACGTAAATGTCTATTTCAGGTTTTGCTAGAGAGAGAGAGATAGAGAGTGGGGGGGGGGGGGGGGGGGGGGGAGAGAGAGAGAGAGAGAGAGAGAGAATATTGATTGACTTATTTATTTATTGTTTGAAATTCTAGTAATAATGTTTAGTATTCGGTACAACCATCTCATAAACAAAAACAAAAAAAAAAGAACCAATGCAAAAAAACAACTGAAAGAAACAAGAACCAACAACCAAACAAATATATCTCACACACACAAAAATAACAACAAGCACATAAATCGGAAAAAAAAAGAAAAAAAATGTTCCTATGGCCCTGTGCTTTTGGGGACAATAAAGTTTTGTAACAATAAAGTTAAAAATAAATACTGACATAGCTCTACATTGATTAGAAAAGAGGGGGACCAGTTCGAGAGGGGGCCTATTTTGGATGCGAGGGGGGACCAAAATCGCCCAGGGGGACCAGTCGAAAACGAGGCTGGATGTCTAAGGGGGGGACCATTATAGAGCAGTTTTTGCCACGAATTGGTCCCCCGGGGGACTACTTCAGAGGGGGGACCGGACCGGATGCTACACCGGGAATGCCGCGTGAGCCGGAAAGAACGTCACAAGAGTTCACCGGTGATAGTAGTGTAGAGAACACACACACACACACACACACACACACACAATGAGAACACTGTCTAAAGTGCCCCCTGTTTCGTCGTGCACGTAGCCTTACAATAGCTTTAGTACCGCACGACTTCAACGTCGATATCCTCTTGAGAGGAAGCCCCACCCAACCTCTATATCAAAATACAAACATTTATTGACTTATCGGGTCGCTTCGCCATTTAAAATTTTAAACCTATGTCCACGCCGACGGGCTGTTGCCATCACCACCACTCACAGTAAAGTTTGATATGCTCTTTCTTCTTTCCTTTCTTCTTCCTGCTCGCTTCTTCTTTTTCTTCTTCTTTTATTTTATTTTTTTCCACGTCTTTACATTTCAGTCCAGTTTTTCCACGCCAATTTCTCCGCCATGCTGTTTGTAAACAGGTTCAGATGAGCACGTATGTAAGTTTTTGCTTGTTG
This sequence comes from Batillaria attramentaria, assembly GCA_018292915.2. Lineage (NCBI taxonomy): Eukaryota > Metazoa > Mollusca > Gastropoda > Batillariidae > Batillaria > Batillaria attramentaria. The sequence continues at coordinate 1,174,767 of JACVVK020000083.1, forward strand.
CGCTCTCTTTCATTGTGTTACTGTTTGCTGCTTGACGGCGATCCGGCTTCAATGAATAAAAACTGTTTAAACCAACACTGTCTGAGATGATGCAAGCAGATGGTTCATTTACACGCGCTGGAAAGTATGGATGACATTTTTGGGCGGTGTTGCCTTTCGGTAGAAGTCTCTGCAATGTGGGTAGCTGATATTTCTAGAAATGTCATCAGATTAATTTTCAAAAATGGGGTTTCCAAAGTGCACTGCCCACGGTCGTCTACTTGATTTTGTAATTTAATTTGTAGATGTCTGAGAATGGCAAAAGCCACGGGGACGTAAGCCGGGCTGACGTCACTTGTGTCCCCAGAAGAGAGGAAAATTAGTCAAACAGCCATCAACCTGAATTTTGTAATGACCTTTTTCTTGTAGAACTACATTGCAGAACACACACACACACACACACACACACACACACACACACACACACACACACACACACACACACACACACACACACAGAGCGAGAGAGAGAGAGAGAAATTTATACTGCTTCAACTGCTTCTCAATTATTTCCTCGTGATTTCTCAGAACAGAAAAAAAAAAAAAAACCGCCAGTCAGTCATCTGCTCTATTGGAATCTCTGTAAAATAAAAACAAAAACCCAACCCTATGAATGGCATCTGATGGCGCTCGGAATTGGAAACTGCTCTTTGTTGGGTGGAAAAAAGAGCGGTTTTCAATGATGCGAAATAGGAAAAAACGTCGAGAAATATGTTAGCCTCGGAGCCAAAGCGCTTGAATCTGCCACACTGCAGTTCTCTCTAATTCAACGGCTAAAATAGAATGAAAGTATAGATTTTCTTTTTCCTTCTCTTGTCCCTGTCGCTGATGACTGGCGACTGACTGCTGGCCGCACGCTTCGTCTGTTGCCTCGCTATTAGCGTGGCAGACAAGACTAAATGAAAAAAAAAAAAGGAAAAAAAAGGAGAAGAAAAAACAGCCCAATGCTCATGGACACATGAAAAAGAATTAATGTCAATGGACGCTCTGGTTCCTCACAATGAAGACAATTAATCTGTCCATATTTATTTATTTATTTATTTATTTATTTATTTAGCTGCTCAATCACTCTGCTGAAACCTCTCCCTCAGCACCGTGAGCACTCAGTTATGATGGAACCGTGCGCTTATCAAATCTTCATCGTCATCGTCATCATCATTATCGTCATCACCATTATCGTATTTCAGCGTCATGCGTCACAAAAATGAGGCACGTCACCGCCATTTCCATGACGTCACCAACTTTCATCTTGATAGAAGCATGACAAAAAAAATTAGAGAACAACATTTGTCTATATTTGTTAAAATCTAAATTATTGTCATCATTAACAATGTCGTCGTCGCCGTCATCAGCAGTGCTCATTTCCTTGGGCTTCTATAAACTATAAAATGCAGATTATGAAAGAAATTGATGTATTTGAGGGATCCCGGCTAGGCGCTTGCAACACGCCTCAAATATACCGCTGATCTCATCGGTCGGAATTCGCTTTGCTTGCAAAAATATTTGTCTGCTGCTGAAATCGACCACGGCTCACATGCACGCACGCACGCACACACACACACACACACACACACACACACACACACACACACACACACACACACACACACACACACACACCACGAACCAACGTACTAAAAAAAAAAAAAAAAACCCGAATAAAACCGCACTTACACATACACAGCCAAACACGCACAAACACATCACGACCAGATTAAAGCCACCAGCCATCTCATTCTTTTCCCTACACTGTACAGAAGTGAATTAATGTAGGAGTATGGTCTCCGTCCCAGAAATAGACCTGAACATCGGAGCTGCCTGGCGACATCGCTCGCTTCCCTCACCCCCCCCCCCCCTCCCCTCCCACCTCTCTCCTCTCCTCCATCGATCGGCCCTTTAGCCTGTACATTCAGCTACAACTACAACAACCGCCACTGTCAAGGACAAGTCCGTCAAGGACTGACAGACACGACAACACAACAAGCCGCGCGACACAAGGCGAGCAGAGGTGACGGAGGCCGACAGTAGTCAGCGCGGATCTGGTGTCGCCGTAGGAACCTTGACGGAGAAGCCTGTCGGAACCACGCTTTTCTTTTGGTGTTTCGTTTTGTTTCCTATGCATCTTGATACAAAGTTTCTCCAGATGCATCAGAATGACAGTGTTAACACCTCTGTTTGAAAAGGTCCTTGACTTGTGGTGAAGAAACTGAATTCTGAGTACTTCAGAAACAGTGTTTTGTTGTTGTTGTTGTTGTATTTTCTGCACTGCCAATGGCTCTGCTACCAGGTCATAGTCGTCCTCTTTGTTAGTTCCTTCCTCTGTCTCTGTTCCAAATTGACAAGAGCTTTACCAGTATTCCAAGCAACGCATTAACAAAAGCGGTCACCTAAAATATACCAACCGAGTGAAAAAAAAAGAGGAGAGTGGGTGTTCGGGGGATTAACGTCCTTTTCCACCACATACGGGTGATATCAAAGACGGGACAAATTTCTGGCTGTAAGCCGGTGTAATAAGCCAGATGCACTCCCAAGTTCGTTTGACTCCCCACAGTACATCCACCCACTAGGAAGGATTAACGTGCATTCACAAGATGCCGCCAGTGTTCAGGGATTTCGGAATTTCCAAAACGCCATGCAAAAATGCAGGTTAATGACTCAATGGATCCCATAATGTGTATTTCTATGAAGCAATCAGATTTTGTTATGGCGGAGGAAAGCGCTGGGAAAACCGAGTACAATGAGTGCAATTTTGCATGCAACAGCCATTGAGCATATCCGCCAGCAAGATTTCTTTTTCTCGTAGACTTCTGCCCAAGGCTTAGTAGGTGAAGCGATCATGAAGGTTCATGTAGAGGACTGCATCATTAGTGAATTATTCCTCGTACTAATCTTGTAGACTCAGCTTAGTCAACATAGTCTTGAACTCACGTCCTAGCTCCTCTCCACACACCAGAACCCTGAAAAGAGACTATAGCTGAAGTCTCGGAATTACTACTTCGGGACTATCATCAGCATGTATTACCGTTTAGTCGCAGAAATAGCCCCACATTTGCCCCGAAGTCCGCTTGTAGGTACGAACATCTCGCACTAATCTTACAGTTTCAGCTTAGTCACGCTAGTCTTGGACTTACGACACGTCCTAATCTATCTACATGCATCATAGGCCGTGGGCCGCCCTCGGTTTTCGTGTCATAAAATATTTTTGCAATGCAAATGACATTTTCTGGTTTTTATCATCAATAATACACCATAACTAGATAGAAACTGGGAGATCTCAGCTGAAATGTTGCGCACTGGTTTTTAATCGCGGATGAAAGATAATTAGAAAGAGCTTGTAAGAGAGGTAATCGGATTTTACTGAAGAGGCGCCGATTCATTCACTTGATGAATAAATTAATTTTTCGACCAATCAGAAAGAGACTACGCTTGGAAACAAACATGGCTGCCGACGCTTGTACGGGCGACCAACAGTAGTGAAACAGTTTTCTTTCAGCGAGAAAACGATGCAAAGAGTCTCGGAATGTCGCGAAAGGTGGTCTTTGTTCGTCTGCACTCAAGGAGACGTCGCTCGTCATTCTTTGGAAGCCTTTAGTGACCTCAACGTTGACGAGGCAGGGTTTCACAAGAAATGCTACAATCGATTACAGGCATATCATAGTTCAAGGTAAGTTTCTGCAACTTTTGTACGTGGTGCTTCGGATTAGGTTTGATTTATTAAACTGAATGAGAAGTTCGTGAAAATAGTATGTAATCACAATGATAATATGAGCATTTTTCAGTGATCTTGATAATTACGTTGCCGGACCTCATTCATAGACAGGTCTAGACTTCTTTGTAGTCACGGCCAGCTTCAACGTAGCACGATGAATAGCGTATATTAAAAAAAAAAAAAAAAAAAATTTGAGAGTTCCACTACTTCCTAGATTAGTACTAATTGAGTTGTTTGGGGAGGGGATCGGGGAGTATTTCAGCTGTGCCAAGCATCCTGCCTAAGGTCACTATATGCCTGTTGCTGGTACAATATTTTTCAGATGAGGCCAACAAGAGGCAACTTTACCATGGGAGCATGTATCTGAGGGAGCAGGTCATGTCAGTGACATCACCAGCAGTATGGCCTGCTGACAGCAAGGATCTCACAACGGAGCATGCTATGGAGATGGTTCTTGTGGGCTTGTTCAATTTATTCGTGTGGATGTGTGGTACTTCTATTAATGAAGTTTGGCTGGACAAATTTGCTGATGTCAGTGGGACTGTAAAGAGAAAGATTCTTGCCACTGCACAAGACATCTTACATGTAGCTAACAGTGCAGATGAAGCTGAGAGCCAGGTGTGTGATGGTGCTTCAGATTGTGACAGTGACACATCAGAGTATGACAGTGATATCTGAGGTGACAGAAATTACTGGTAAAGCCACAGCATTGGCCCCATTTGGGGGCTAAGGCAATGCCAGTGTAAATTCTGACAGTGACGTCTGAGGTATTAACAATTAAAGCCACAATATCTGAGAGTGTGACAACACCAGTTTAAATTCTCACAGACCAGTCAGATGATGAGACAGGGCATTCAGGTGCTACACCAAGAGACCGTGAAAACAGACCATGCAGTTTTCTGCCTTGTATTGTAAGTAATTATGAGCATTACTGTTTCATTATGCTGTTCAACTTTATCGTTTTAAATACTAATGGCACTGTACTCAGTCAGGAGTTTTTTTTTTTTTTTCAGCTTTATTGCATACTGCTGCGTCTCAATCTCCTCATTCCCAATATAATATATTATGATGTTTGTTGCCCATCTTTACAATAAACTTTGTTGAGTGGTGTCATTTTTTACATCTCAGTATTGGTAAGACCAGAGAAATGGTCATTGATTTCAGGGAAAAAAGCCAAGTATGTTGATCCTGTAGATATTAAGGGGGAGGTATTTCAGAGGGTTGACCTATATATTATATACTTGGGGGTGATTATTGACAGCAGACTGAACTGGAATGCTAACACTGATCATGTGATAAAGAAATCTCAATCCAGACTGTACTCCTTGAGGAAATTACACTCTTTTGATGCTAGTGAGAAAACTCTGAACATGTTTTACACACATGTATACATGTCCATTGTACTTTTTGTAGGCAGTGTCCTCTTCTTGGGCTGTGTCTGTTGGGGTAGTCAGATCTCAAAACAGGACAGGGGTAGAGTGGACAAAGTTGTAAAGAAAGCTGAGTCAGTGGTGGGGAAACCCCAGAAGAGGCTTGAAGTGATAATTTATTATAAGAGACTTGAGAAAAAAAAAACATCTCTGTCATGTCCAGTGTCTGACACCCCCTGTTCAGCCTCATCGAGGGCCAGAGAAGTACATTCAGTGGGAGAATAATTACTCCTGCAAGCCAAACTTAAAGGCATAGGAGATCTTTCTTGCCTGAAGCTACTAAAGCGTTTAATTGATGATTAGAACTTAGCTTTGATCAGATAACTGTAGGTCTTAGTCTGTTTTCAGAGCGTGCCGTCCACTACCTGTTGCTGCTGTACAGTGTGCTGCTAAAGTGAAATAACCCCTGTTGTGGTTGTGTTCTCAAAGTATTCTAACAGTTTTAGTTCTTTTTATATTATGTTTGAAATTATGAGGCAAGATGACTAGTGCATTGGAAATCCGAATGTATTTCACCAGGTGATGTATGGCGTGGAGGTGTGGAGTGTACGACTATGGCTGAGTGTGTGTGCGCATGTGATATGTGGATGAGCAGATAAGTGTGCAAAGCATGGTTGATTTTATGTGGAGATTTTGTTTTTGTGATGGACTGAATTATTTTGAATTACAGTTTTCTTCTTAATCATGAAATTCATAACAGTATTTCTGCCAGGAGTGTATTTGATGGGTGTATGAGTGAAGAGTGCGTGGATGCATGGTGTAAATTACATAGGCGTACACCAGTAGATCAGTACCTATGATGAACTATAGTAGTATCCCCTGAATTGTAGATTTGTTTTTAATAATGTAATTATAATACATAGCTTCACTATGTAGTATGTATTATGTGTGCAGGTTATTTCACTTTGTGGTGTGTGGCATGGCAGTAACCATGAGAAGAGTGTATACATGCTATGACTATGGATAAGTCACTTAAGTGTGTGGGTGCATATATATAGTGATGGGTGGACGCGCGTGTGGGTGCATGGCTGATTTCTTCATGGAGACTTTGTTCTTGTGTCATAATAGTTGTACTGTGTATTATGTGATCAAGAGCTGTACACGATAAATTTTCCTGAGGGGATTAATAAAGTTCTTATCTTCTTATTATCTCTCTTATATTTTTCCTACCTGCAAGTAACCTTAACTGCCAAATTTGTTTACTAATCATGTATAGTTTATATTGTCATAGGCAAAAGGGACAAGACAGATTGTTTTGAATAGAATAGTGCATCATTTGCAGCCACAAAACATCACAGTATTGATACTTCTTATGAAGGGTCATCACAGACTTGTACCTCATTTTCTGAAGTAGTGCGCATACTTACGTTTGGGATCTCTTCAGATTTGAAATCAGCGTGAAATTTACATTTAGGTACACTTAAATTTTAGTGATTTGCACAAATTTGAAAAAAACTCAAAAACTAGGCCTTTTAGAGGCCTCTGGCCCACGGCCTATCAGCAGCATGGACCCTCGACAGAAATCAAGCGGGGAAAAAGAAATCAAAGTGCCCGCGTTTCCTGTAGCTCTCGTCATCGGCACAGCAATGTATGAATGGACGCACAATGGCTACGCACAAACGCTGCGAGGGGCTGCCCAGCCCATAATGATAGCTAATGCGTGTATATTGTCTGCAGACGCTATGACGTCATAACGATTAGCGAGATACTTGGTCGTCAGTTGCCAGAGCGGAGAAAACAAAGGCGCGTGACGTAATCGGTTCATCGCGTTGTCGTGCCGATCAGCCGACCGATCTCCTAGCAATCAGTGAATCAATGTAATCGTTTAGCCGTTCATTTAGTGTCGTGAATTGAATGGTGCATCCATTCAGGTAAGTCCTTGAAAGAGACGTAAAATTAGGGCGCAAAAAAAAACCCAAAGAGACACTCCGTGACTCGAGCAAACAACGAAATCACACCATGACCAGAAAGGGATTCCGAGATTTAGGTCAGTACTAACTTGAACTATGTGTAGGTCCTACACTTATACTGGAAAAATTACTGTGGGTGTGGTTTCACGGCGTGTGTGTGTGTGTGTGTGTGTGTGTGTGTGTGTGTGTGTGTGTGTGTGTGTGTGTGTGTGACAGTGCGACCAGCACTGACCGGGCGGTACTTTGTATGTGCAAATCAACTCAGTTCACCGGAGAAATGGTAGGAACTTGAATAAGTAAGGATCTTAAAATTAATTCAGACCACTTCAGCGGAAGTAGAAGGAAGAGCTGGCTTCGGACGTGTGTCTGTGTGTCAGAGTCACAGTGTGCGTGCGCGCGCGCGCGTGTGTGTGTGTGTGTGTGTGTGTGTGTGTGTGTGTCCCTCTGTGTGTAATGCTAAACAAACAGTCCTTTAGCGGGCACCAGAAAGGGCAGCAGGCAGGAGGGACAAGCGAAGCTGATAGCGAAGTGCGATCCATCATAGCTGACCCGACCCGCCACCACAGGACAGTCGTGCAAACACTACTACTGCCTGATCTTCCAGCCCTGGTACCGCGCACAGACCACAGTAACTCACAATAGTTGA